>JAEIHY010011089.1:0-12525 GCA_018904565.1 Drosophila tsacasi
CGATATGCTTTAGTAACTAGCTGTAAATAGTAATTATTCTTGTCTTTATCTATTTAATATAATATGCCTTTTTTTAAACAAACTTCCGCCAGTTGAATTTGAATTTATTGTTGAACAAGCGGGGAAGCTAAGTGCGGTGAAGAAGTCTCTACGCCGAAAAGAGTATTAAAATTAAAATATTTATTCATAATTTTTGGGAAAATTCAAGCTTAAAACATATTAATTTGAATTCGAAAAACTTATTGAGTTAGTTTCTATAAGGCTAATAATCGGCACTCTGAATTTTAATTTATTTTAAAATTAATTTAATTTTTTGCTCCTTAGAAATGTCGAACGAATTTGTAAATTGTTTTATTTTACCAGACACGGCTAGATCGACTCGGCTCTTGATGCTGATGAAGAATATATATGATTGAAAGCCACAAACTTACCCTGCAAGTTTATTTCAGTCGAATTTTAAGTTTGAAGCGAACGTGTTCGAACATGCTCGAGGTTTTGCAGCTATAAAGCTATGGGCTCCAGAACAGAAAAGGTCACTGCTGTGAAACTCAACACGACTGCCTATCGCAATTGTTATCGGCAATGCACTGGCAGAGTGGCAGCACTCCAACTGTTTTCCAAGATCCGGCGCCAAGGGAAAAATAAATTAAATAAATACAAAGTAAAACTCCATTATTTTAATACTCTGCCAAAAAGATAAGAAGGCTTAGGTTTTATTACAAATTTCTTTTGTATCATTCTTTCAACTGTCGAGCGTTAAGACGTTACCTTCCTTAGGATTTTAAGTTGGCTGCCAATTTCCATGCGCCGTGTGTTTGTTTCTTTGTTTTTTATTTATTTAAATGTATGTAGTGGCTACAGCTATTTAGTGGAATCTATACAGCATCGGTTTGTCTTGTATTCTACCCTTTCCCGGACTCTAGTTTAACTTGAACTTGCGAAACGGGACAGGCCGATTCACGTTCAAGTTGTTGTGAAAACCGATTGTTGGACATCTTTCGAGTTGTAGAATTGAGACGGGAACCGCTGTCTGTCCGTCCGTGTGTTACTTTAGTTCGTTTGTCCGCTCTACGGGCTGTTTTGTTTGTGAAAAGGGGGGGGTAGAAGGATACCGTGAATTTTGAGAGAGAGATAGAGGGTGGGAACAAAAAAAATATAAAATAGATGATGGGGAGGCACGAAGGGGTACCTAGTAGAGGCTTTCGGCGTTAGAGGAACGCGGCTTCTTCAGCTTCTCCAGGTTCTTGATGACTGTGTCGTGGAGCGAGGAGTAACGGTTGCGCACCTCGCAGACGACCAGCCACAGGCTGAGGTACTCCTTCTCGTCCAGCTCGACGACGGCACGGCGATAGTCATCGATGTGCGGATACTTGGCCACCTTGGACACGACCTTGGCGCGCGATAGGAAATAGCGCGAGATTTGATCAAAGAAGGCGGCCGCCTCCGACTCCACCGTCTGGATCTCGGCCAGGGTATCCTCCTGAATGGATACGCCAAAGTTGTTGCCATCCTCGATCTTGGGAATCATGAACGAGATCCACATCTTCAGCAAATTAGCTGTAAAAAAACACACACATGAGATTCTAGAAGGTTCACACGGATGCCGGGAATACTTACAATCCTCCACCAGCTTACGGATGATGGGCTTGACCACCTTGATCATATCGCACAGCGGCTTGTTGCACGGCACCGTGCCCGAGGGCAGCGCCAGAACCGGCACTCCGGTAATCAGGACATCGTTGCGAGCGCGCTTTGTTGGCGGATGATCGCCATCCTCGGTGGCGAGATCTTGCTTCACCAGCACTGGCGGCATGGCCGGGATGTTTAGGTCCTGGTGCACCTCCTCGAAGTTGCGCTCGTTGAACATTGGCGTGGCCAGCAGTTCGTTCAACGAAACGATCTTTTCCGGGAAGCGCTTGGTTATAAGCACCTCCGCCTTTTGGATCAAGGTGTTCTTGTACTCCTGCACCTTTATTACCGTGTCGTTGGGCATCTTGTCTTTTTTCTTATGTATTTCACGGTCACGTTCAATAAAGCTTTAGGCGGCGTTGGCGGCGGCGGCTTATTTCTATTTCCGCTGAAGTCTCGCGTCGGTTTCGTTCCCGGTCCCTAGACGCTGTGTCTGCTGGGTCTGCTCTCCCTCCTCTATTTCCTAGCTACACTCTGAGCAGTGATGGTGCTCTGCAACGGGAAGGCGGTAAAGTGGCGTCGGTGACGATGGATGGCGAAATTGGAGGCAAATAAAAAAACACAACTCACCGACAATTTTGTAAAGAATATTATGCGGCAGCGTGGTCGGCAATGTGGCGTAGTGCGTTCGCTTAAAATGTACTAAAAAATGGCAAAACAATATAAATACCAGAAACCAGCGGAAATTAGCATGTGGACAAAATTGTGGTTTCTGGATTACAAATACTTTGATTTCCTGTATAAGACGTTAGTAGACAGACTTTCTCTAGGGTTTACTTTTTATTTCTGGCACTTTTTTGTTAATTTTCATACGTTTCGCTCTTTCCCCGGCACTAGTTCAAATAAAGTGTTGTAAAGCGCGTGGCAAACATTTGAAATATAATACACATGCTTCTTGATTTTGGTATATTTTAGGTATTTCCGATGAAAAGTTGCAAGCTCATATTGGTATATTCGATCGGCCAGTTTGCTGCCACACTGCATCCGTCTCGCACAGTTGGACATTTTTTCGTGTTAAAACAAGCAAAATACGAATTAAGACGAAACCGTGTTTATCTCTGGCATGCATGCGGCTCTGGCCCGACGTTACGATTTCAAATATCAGGTGCATGCAGCATTACTGAAGTTGCAAAAAGCACAACGCCAACAACTACGTGAACAGACACGCTGAAACACAGTGCGAAAAGAGAAGAGTGAAGACAACGCGGTGCCGTTCGTTGTTGGCATGTTACGTGTTTTTTCGGCATTTCTAGCTTCCTTTTTGCCTCCTTTCACCTCTATTTTGTTGCTGCCGCCTTAATTTTTGTTCCTGGCGCCGCTGTGATTGCAACGCAACAAATACAACAACCAAAAGCTGAACGCAGGACGATACCGCGTGCACGGAGGCGAGGCAACAACACACGCACACACGGACAAAACTCACAACTACAATCGCATTGCTGGCCGCCCTCCGCCACCCCGCGCGCCCATCGCTGTGGTGTTGAAATTTATTGCGGAGTGTTTTTCGCTGCATTTGCTGACTGGCTGGCCGCCCATTCGGGTTGCTTCCTTTCGCACACATCGCCGTCGTTGCGACGCTCATCAGCAGCAGCTCCACGGCCCCAAAAGAGAGCAATAAGAGCGAATAGCAGGGGAAGCAATAGAAACGGTAAAAAAGAAGCCAAGACGTTGGCGAAGAAGAGCTGGAGTTAAAAAACAAACAAAAGAACGGCCACAAGAAACTTTCGGAGAAAAAGTGTGCGGTAAACGCGTGTGCTGTTGCACATTTTTTTTTTCGTGCTTGACAACAACATTAATAGTGGATGCGAACATCAACAGCACAGACGACGACAACAACAACAACAACAACAGTTAACTGAAGCAATTGAAGAAGCATCACAATGGTAAGTTTTTGTTTGAAGCACAGGCCGCCGTTTGGTTTATTTTGTTTGTTTGCTGATTTTGTTGTTGTTGGCACTGCATGACTTAATACAATTTCTTTGTTGCTAAGAATTTTGCCATTTTCAACACACATGTATGTTCGGACACGCACTCAAAACACACATATGCATGCACAAACAAAAACAAAGCGCCTGCAGAAGCTGAAGAAGAGGAGGAGAAAGAAGCAAAGGCATCAGCAGCAGCGACCGCCACTCATTCAAGAAATCTTCTCTTCTTTTCTTTTCTCTTTTATACCCCCTCCCTCCCCCACCCTATTTTTCCCATTGAGCTTAATATTTCCATTGCAATTCGCATTTTCGCGTGGCCTGGAACTCTGGAACCATGTGTTTTTTCTTCTTTCCTCCCTTCTTCCTCTGCCTCTGCTGCTGCTATCCCTCTCTCGCGCGCACACATTGAGATTTAATTTGTATTTTTTTTTTTTTGTTCTCCGCACACGAGTTGGGCGAAAAAGTTGCGCTAGGTTAGGGTTAAGGCCATGCGACTCAGTTTTTTGGGGGGCAGCATGTGTGTTAAGGTGCATTGGCTGTCGCTGTGCATATTTAAATAATATATTTTAGTTCTTGTTTTTTTATTTTTTTTTTTTACTGTTTAGCTAATGTCAAAAAAACAAAAAAAAAAAAATGTATGTTAGGTTTGGATTGATTGGATTTGGCCACCAAAAAAATAATAATAGGGGGGCTTCACATGATTTAATGAGCTTTGGAAATGAATTCTCCGAATTGAACTTTAAATCATTGTTTGTTATACCCTGCAGGATATTTTAATTTTCAGCATTAACAGCATATTTTTTTAATTAAAAGTGGTTACATTTAAAAGTAGCTTATGATATCTTCCATATCTTCGTATTTTTTATCTGTTGACATTTGTTTGTTTTTACATTTTTAACAAGTTTATTTTATAAATAATTAAGGTTATGAAATCACTTTTAAAGGTGTTTACAACTGTATGCAATAAATTAGTTTAGTTTAATCGGGTTCGCAACGAGCTTTCTTTATCATATAAAACATAAAACTTAATAAAAATATAAGAAAATAAAGAGTATTCAGAATGGCAAGGGTTTTTTCCTTAAGCTAGGTACTGACATAAGATAAATTTGCTTTCGAAATTGCTCTATGTTTCGTGAACCAGTGTGACCAGTGTGATAAAAGGCTTCTTTGTTGGTGCCTTCTTTAAAAATATTTATTTTAAATGTATAATTATTATAAGGCGGTTTTCCTACTCACATAGGAATAAGAGCTGGAACTCTCCTTCTCCATGAATTAATTATGCTTAGCCATACCTAACTGCTACCTTATAATTAAACCAAACATAATTTTTAAAATTAAGCTTTCGTCATTATATTTTTAATCATTTCTATATAAAAACCTTTGTATTTATTGTGTTGTCACTTGTTGCTTAGCGGTCACTGAGAGAGACGGCGCCCCCTTAAGCTGGGGTAGAAACCTCCAAGAGAAACTTGTGATATTTTTTGTAGACTCTCTCAGTGTAGAGAATCCCTGCCTTAGGGGTCTCCACTGTACCTTGTACCTGCTGCAGCTGCAATTGCAACTGCAGTGACTGCTGCTGCTGCTGCTATTGCAACTGCAGTGACTGCTGCTGCTGCTGCAGTTGGTCGCCCCTCCCACAAGCTGCGCTGCCTACCTAAGGCCGTTGCAGTTTCGGCCTCTGATTGGATTGGGGGTGTGAGGAGGATATCGGTCCTTTTCTCCTTTTCGGAGAGTGGCTATTTATCGTCACTTCCGCTTTGCCCACTGCATTCGGAGTTTGGCTGGCGCCTGCGCTGTGGTTTGTGCCTTCGGTCAGTTCAGCTCCTGCCAGCTTGCTCTCTCTCTCTCTCTCTGCTCCCCCCTATGTCCTGTGTATTTCTATCCCTTTCGTTGTCACAGACGATGCTTCACATGTCCCGTTCTGTCGCATTTTGTTACAGTTATTTTTTTCCTCATTTTATTGTTCTCTTTTCAGCATTTTCTTTGTCTCTTATTCCGGAGCCTTTATACGCGGGTTTTGTTTTTATTTTTATATTCGCCAACCCTTTGTTGGTTTTTTTTTGTTTATTTTTTTGATGTGGGTTTTTTTGTTTGTCTTTTGAAGGCAACAACATGTTGATGTTGCTCTGGCTCTGGCGGCGAGTGGGGGTGGAAAACATATGTTTTCGGACAAGAGACTTTCAGCATTTCCTTTATTGCAAGGTCATTCGTTTTGATTTTATTTTGTGTGTCAACACAAAAATGTTGCAAATCTATAAATAGAGCCAGGGGTAGGAGGAAAAATAAAGGAGAAAGGGGTTTTCGGAGAAAACTGCACAACCTGCAGATTTGTTTGTTTTTCTCGTGTGTGTGTGTGTTTTGTGTTTTATTCCTAAGAGACTATTACGGGGCTTGAGTTTCAGAAGCTGATAGCTTAATTACAAAAGGAAGGAAACTTGAATAAGGCTGAGAAGTGATGGGAAAAGCGGGTCAGTTTTCAATGAAATGCCATAAAGAACTACGTAAACACTTAAAGTCGGCGCAAGCCTCGGATTGAATCGGATTGAGTAAAGCAAGGAATTTTGTTTGTAAACACATATTTGTAAACTTTTTTTATACCCTTGCGGGGTATTATAGACGCTTAGAAGCGTTTATTTGGATTCTCTATATAAAATAATTATATAGATATATGAAATATATTGTTGTTTAATTTATTTCGGATGTTCTAGTGTCACAGTTGACAACTGCATCAATTTTGTATATTTAAAATTTAATTTTGTCCCAATTTAGCATATTTTCTATATGATGTTAGCTGCGATAGTTTTGTGGTTATATCATATCGGGTATATCGATATATATCATAACTTCCTTACACATTCCTAACTAGAATATTCACCAATCAAGTTACGCTTAACGTTTGACGTTTTCAGTGCTTTTTTTTTTCAGTAACAAATATTTTTAATAAATTCGCAAAAAGTAAACCACAATCTTGAGTATCCTGATGAATTATTACGATTGTCAGGATGAGTTTCCCCCACAAGTGAGTACCACTGTACCTGTGATATGCACTTGGCTCGCCGCCTGGTTGTGTTTGCTCTGGATTTGGGAGCCCCCCTCGGGTTCCTCGCCAGAGTATAGTATACAAAGGTATAAAGTATATATGTGAACGACGAGAGCCAACCAGACCCGGCGCCAGGTCCCTCGTCCCAAACAGCACCCCACCCCCAAGGACATTCCCCCAGCCGCAGCCGCAGCAGCATTCTGTCTTGCTCTAATTGCTGTGCATGCGCCACAGATTGCTGCTCCTCCAGCAGAGCACACACCCAGCTCTGCCACCTCCTTCTCTGGTAACCCTTTTGTTTAAACAGGACGAGGAGGAGGAGGAGGAGGAGGAGAAGGGAGCACGACGGAGCAAAGGCAGTTGGAGTGAGAGGAGATGGGGGCGGGCACACATGCATATTCCGTCCGCATAAAGGAGGAAACTTGGTATCTCTGCATGCCAAACATTTTGTTGTTCTTGGTACCACTGCTCCTGCTCCTGCTCCTGCTTTGCTGAACTAAGTGGGTGGCACACCGAGGGGTGGTGTATAATACGCTGGGCGGGGGGTGCGAAACAACATTCCAACCCCTTTTTGTTGTTGGTTTAAAGTGGAGCATAGTGTGCCCCGGACAGCACACTGGGCTCTGATCTACGAGAGTTGCTTGCTTGAATTAGTCTTTGATTTCGGTATCTAAATGTTTTTAATGTTTAAGGAACGATAAAGATAAAGATGAAGATAAAGTAAAGTTCAGTAATCGCCAGGAGAAAAGATCGGAAAAAGCCCCCATAGAGAGGAGATAAAGCAACTCTCTTGTTCTACTAGCTTTTGTGATATGCTGGTACATTGCAGGCAAGACGTAAGACAACAGCGAAAAAGCAAAATTATGAAGCAAACAAGGGTTTTTATTTTTCTCATTGATTTAAATATGTGTTAAATATGTAAATTACAAACAGAACTCAGGGTAACCACTGTGCCCAGTCGCCTTTCTGCAAGGGGTGCAAAGGGGATGGCAAGGAGTTGGCCTCTCGCGTTTGTTTATCGGCCTGTTCCCAGCTCCCAGTTCTCCGTTCTTGCTTGGCTGTCGCTGTCCTGACCCTCGTCGCACACGCACACTCTGGCTCTGGCCTGGCCCCGAAGAGGAGATGTTGGCCAAAAACCCACCCCATTCGGACCTCGGCCTAACCCCCGGGAGCAGCAGCGACAGCGGCAGTGGCAGCACCCCGTTTAACCCGCTCCTCGAACCCCGCTAACTGCAACCCAACCGAACGACCGACTGGGCTGGGATATATTCGCTGGCTGGGCTGTGTGTGAATGTTAAATTTTCATTTTGGGGGTTCCAAAGTAGTAGCGCCCGGTGGCCCGTCGTGGCCTGGCTCTAGTTAGCGATGTAGTTGGCTCCCACACGAGCATCGAATCAGTCGCAAAACTCCCGTTAGCAGTGTCTATTTTTGTGTCTATAAATCCCAACCTCAGAAGAAACAGGACATCCCAGAGCCGGAGCAGCATCCCAGAACCTCACCGCTGCGGCGACGAGCAGCATCTGACCGCTGGTCTCGCCAAGACTTTTCCCGAGCTCTGTGAGTTGCTTCCTTTTCTTCCCATTTTTTTTTCTCGTGACTGCTTGAACCTTTCTCCTATTTTTTTTCACGCCGCGTGCGCATTTTTTTCCTCGTGCTTTTTGTGCCGTTTTTTCTAAACACCGCACTCTCTTTCGTTCTCTCACTCTCTATGTGTGTGTGTGTGCGTAATGCCGAAAAGTGTGCTACAAAAATAAACCATTTTTTTCGCTCTTTTCGATGACATTTGCTCCGCTTTGTTTTTGTTTCCTTTTCGCCAAAGCGAGAGAGTGTGTGTGTGTGTTTGTGAATTTTGGGTGATTCCCCCTTGAATTCCTTGCAGTGTGTTTGTGCGAGTGTGTTTTTTCCCTTTAAAAAGGACTTCAATCTGACAAAAACTATGAAACTATGAAAATATCGATTTTGTGTTCGCGTTGTTGAGCGTGTCCGGTGCACTGGAAATAATTTGGTGTCTTTAATTTCAGTATTTGAAAAAAAGAAAATATATCTTATATTAATTAATTTAGTAATTATATTTTTAAGCAGATGTATTTATATTTATATTATTAATATTTCTACTTTAATTGATTTATTTTTCTTTTGTTACTATATTCTTAGCTTCCTTTAGAAATAGTTTAATTTTTTTACAGCTTTCCCGTGATTTTTTCCCTACAATTAAAATAAGTAAATAGCTAATATCCCCCTTAAAACCCTAATTAATAATTAAAATAAATAAATAGCTAATATCCCCCTCAAACCCCTAATTAATAATTATTTTCTCCTATTTTAGACATCAAAAAAGCGCAAAACCCCCTTTGACGACGACGATATTGATGAGGACGATTCAGGCTCCGATTTTGACGATGACGAGGATCCAGATCTAATAGAAGTGCCCGGTGAGTCCTCTCTCCTAGTATACAATACATATTTCACATTCCACTGTTGATGCCGTAAATCCTTGGGCTTTGGGCTTTGGGCTAGAGGAGGATTTTCGCCAGCAATGAAAATGCTGAAAAGTGGGCTCATTTCGTAGGGATTTGGGCGGAGGCGGCAGCCTGTTCTCCTATTGTTTAGACAACAATTTTATAGACACCCTTTTGGATGTCGATGTATAGATATTCGTTCAGCATGGCTAGGAGGCGGGCTGTAGGAGAAGGAAGAAGGCTCCTGCCCGAGAACTGAGAACTTTATGGTACTAGTTTTTTGGCCTGCCAGGCGAAGTAGGAGGAGGAAGAGGAGGAGATCCTTTTGTTTAAAAAGGGGACTGCTGGGTAGAGTGTAACAGGAAGGGCTGACAAGGTTGGGGAAAAAGGTGGCTGAAATAAGGTATAGAGTTTGGCCAGCCAGCCAGTAGGAACTTGTATTCAGAGCTGACATTTCAATCGGTGGGAAGAAGGTAAGAAGGAGAAGGTAAGGTAAAGTTTTGAGTGTACACTTCCTACCAATTATTGATAGAGTTGCTTTGTAAGTCCAAGAAAAATGAGTAAAAGGAGTTTGGAATAATTTCAAGGAGAATAATTTGGATGCCACTAGAAGTTGTTGGTCAATATTTTAGCAAATAAATATATTTGATATGCAATATGAGCTTATTTTTAGCTTTATTAGCAAATAAATATATTTCATATGCAATATGAGCTTATTTTTAACTTTTTTACAAGTCTATCTAGTTTAGTTTTCACTAAAGATGATTAATACTCCTATAGAAATCACCTTACAATAATTGGGCAATATAGTATAACGACATATTATTGAGTACGAAATATTGTACTCAATAATATTGCTTTTAACCTTAAAATATTGATATATTACCTTAAAATATTGATATATTATAGACTATTGACCGTTTCAACAAAGATTTCACTTCAAATATCGATGCATTATCTATACATACGACTTGTCTGTCATATTTTAAACCGATTATATAGCTGCGAACCGATTTTATACATTTCAGATGTCATATGTAAACACTTAAAAAAAAGAACGTATGGCGTCAAGAATCTAGAAGATCATACTGCCTTTTCTAATTGCACAATTCAATATCTCTGAAGTTCAAAGTGTCATAACACCACTCCCTCCCTACATTCCCATCTCCAGCCCTTCTTCCACCCCTCCAATTGATTTGTTATCCTTGAGCAACATTAATTAAAAGGCCTCTACAATTTAGTCGCTGAAATATTTATGAAATTACCCCCTCTAAGGATAGAATGTCATGTTAGCTTGAGATCTGCTCGGTATCGATAGTATATATGGTTTATGTGCAAGCCATGTGTGGGCCCACACCTATATGTATCCATTATGGTGCGTCACGCATATATCAGAACACATAAACATGATTATTTAGCCATATGCATATATATATGTATAGAAGGAGCTGAGCTGAGCTGGCCGTGCGTCATTATTCGTGGACATCCAAATCCATTGAATAATTAAAGCTGATTAGTTTCGACCATTTCCTCCATATTCCGTCAACACAATCGAAGGCCAATAGCTATCGAGGTCCTTGAAAAAAAGCTGAAATAATATCCTCAATTATTTAGAAAGCAATATCGAGTCAGAGTCTAAAGTGAGTGTTGAGAACGCGAGAAATCTATATAGATTGAAACTGAATAATGCAGGCGACTTGACTTGATGAAATATCAACAGTTTACTTAAGAACTGTGGGCTGTTCGCTTGATCATCCTCCTTATTTTGTTTGGATTAGCAAACGCAGTTCTGGACATTTGTGGTTGCCACAAGCGGGACGTGCATTTGAGTTTGCCTGTGGTGGTCCTCAGAGTTGACCGCGACGCCAGCAGGGAATTACAGGCCAGGCATGGTAATGACATTACAAATTCTCCCATGTGCAAATCATATACATAGGCGTATATACATAGAGAGAGAGAGTGAGGGGGACGAGTACATAGCTCTCTGCAGCATATACTTATAATAATTATGATTATGTCTTAGGAGCAGAGGAGAGACCTTTCCCCCCGTTCAAGTCGTCATATCTCTCCAAGTACATGATGGAGATGGCCAAAGCATATACTTAGGCGCACATATGTACCACATATCTTTGCTCATTAATTAGATATTTACCTTAAATGAGGGTGCTGGCTGGTGCTGTTGGTGGTGCACCTCCTCGTGTGCTCTCTGATTATGTCTGCAATTTGTGCAGCGGAAATGGCAATCTCTGAAGGCCTTCGATTCGTATCAAAGGGTCCACATAATGGCAGGGCGGGAGGCATTAATGTGTGCGAATTTCATTAAATATTCACAAGATGCCAATCGAGAAATCACGTGCTCTGCAGAAATTCCAAATCAAATTGCAGGCAACAATAACAACAATAAATCCCCTCGCTCCTACTATTTTAGCTTTTAATTATTGCTTTTGTGTGAATCACATTCTTTTCTTACTATTTCCATTGTCAAGATAAAACAAAGGTTTCTAGTTATGTACACAAATTAAAGTAATTCTTTCGTTGGACTTATCAAATGTGGGGAATCAATAGCAAGTATATCAGACAGGCCGAGTTTAATCACAATCTTCTTTGATAAGTATTGTGTACAATAATTGTTAAGTTAAAGAGTGCTTATTTTTATTAAGATTGTAGTTTATCATTCCAGTTAGTTTGGTTAATTTTTCAATTCATGTTCTTAGTCATTTTCCTTGTTCTTTCCGTGTTTCATTTGTTCGCTAAATAAATGTATATATTCGGGTGTTGCATTCTTCATTCTGTTACATATACATTTAATTTCTTATGTATTTGTTCAGTTAACTAAATGAACACTTGATTAGTGCATTCACTTGTTCATTTTTTTAAGTAGTTAATTATTCAGTTGGCATTTTCACCCAGTGGTTCTTCATTACGTTAATTTGTTCACTTAGTTTATTTTTCTAAGAGTTCATTTGTTGATTCATTCACTTCTTCATTTCTTTTGTTCGTTATTTATTCAGTTATTTTGTTAACTTAGTTTAGTTGGTCAGTTGTTAATTTATTCATTCTGTTTACAGTTTCTTCATCTAGTTCTTCATTTATTCATTCATTTGTTCATTAAGTTTATTTTTCTAAGACTTCATTTTTTTATTCATTCACTTGCTCATTTCTTTTGTTCGTTATTTATTCAGTTATTTTGTTAACTTAGTTTAGTTGGTCAGCTGTTAATTTATTCATTCTGTTAACAGTTTCTTCATGTATTTGTTCATTTATTCATTCATTTGTTCATTCAGCAAACATTCTGTTCACTGTTCACTTTTTACAAATACAAAATAAAAAATATACAAATAAAATAATCAAAAAACAAGAAAGGAATCTAACTTCGGCAAACCGAAGTTTGTATACCCTTGCAGCTTAC
>JAEIHY010011097.1:0-35380 GCA_018904565.1 Drosophila tsacasi
GGGGGGGGGGGGTTAGTTCCCAGCGGAGGACCCCAGGCTGTGCCCATATAGGTGGGCTTCATTAGGGATCCACTTACCTGGCGTAGTCACCGATGGGTGGCAACACTAGACAGCAAAATACCACAAAAAGGAGACACGGGCTTTAAACTTGTAAAATATTTTCTTTATTAAAAATATGTTATATTCTTAGATTTCTTAAAATTATTAGTGAGTATTTTATTTAGGAAAATAATCCTTCTTGCTGCCTACTGTAATTGCTGTATAAACCAACTCTCTGGTAATTTGTTAATACATGGTCATAAAAGGCGCTAGGATTGGTTAGGTAATCGTATGAAGGTCCCTTAAATGCCTCTTGAGGTATATTGTTCTCAACCCTCGCAGATATACTCTATATAGTTCTTCCTGGAGCCCTCTCCCGTCTCATTATTAGCCAGCAGAGATGGTTGACAGGCTCTATGTCTTGGCCCGCAGCTGTCTTGGACTGGCAATTACTCTCCACTGAAATCTTATCACGCATCCTCTCATGCTCCAGCCTCCAGCCTCCATGCTACACCCACTCCAACGGCCACTGGCACCCACTCACGCACATCATTAACAAGGCAGCTCCGTTGGCCAAATTACTCATTAGAAAATGAAGCCAACAGCAACATCTGGGTGGGTGGCAAGTCCTCATCCTTATCCTCGGCCCGATTCCACATGGAATAAGCAAAGGCCACCAGCCACGACTAACAGTAAACACTAGAAAAACTGGGAGAAAAATTACTACCAAGTTTTGGGAACCTAAAAGAGGAGAGTCTTAAAATTTCTAAATTTATAAAAAGAAATGTTTGAAAAGTTACTATTTTAATCAAAACAAAAAGCTTGAAGCCTGAGCTACGATTTAAATATATTGTATTTCATTCAGGGAATTCTCTTTAGGATAACTCTTTCTTCTAGTGTATAATCCGCCATGGAGGGTAAAAACTTGACGTCGACAGCAGCGCAGACTGCGCCAAAAGTCAAATTTTGTAGATTGCAATAAATCAAATAGCAATTACACGAAATTAGGCATGTTTTCTCAATTTTGCACACACACGAGCGCGAATCTGTGGGTGGATGAACCGAGTTTGGAATACTGGAATCCCGAAATCCAGATCCCCGACTCCCCAGCCCACATGGAGCATTAATTGCAGCAGCAGCTGGGCCCAAAGAGAGTGTGTGGAATTGGTAAAAGGGTTCACAGGACGGCCAAACTTGAACTTGTCTGGCGGTGGTTCGGCACGGCGAGGACTCGTCCTCCTCGAAGGTGTGGGGGCGGCAGCATATGCGCCGCCTTTCGGCTTTCTAATTATGTAAACTTTGCCATGTTGCTACGTTGTTCCTGCCGTTGCAGCTGCAACAGTGAAACACTAAAGCGACAACGGCGACGACAGGCGGAACATGCACCGCGTAGAGATGCTCCACTTGGCTTGCAACTCCTCCTCCTCGGGGATCTCTCTTTACCCCATGAAATCCAGTTCCCTGCTTCGATCTTATGCCCGGCGGAGTGCGTGCTTCGAGCATATTTATCTTGTGGTTGCAGCGTTCTGGATTTTTATTACAAATCAATTGAAGCGTCATTAGCATAATTTATACAAAGCGTTGGCTTAATGAACCTTTTGGCTAGGGGGGCACCATGAGAGAACCATAAGCAGTTCCCAAGGAAGAGAAGGTTGCAATGCATTTATTTTTTTAAAGACTTTTTCTCCGTGTAATCTGCTTCAGTTAGTCTTGTGGAATGAGTTTTTCGTTCTCTCCGTCTCCGATGGCCGCCTAATCACGATCATCAGTCAAACGGCAAATCCGATCCGCCGCTCCAACGAACGATCCAAATCCCCCGCTCCAACGGCGCCCTGACACGTTGACTCGCCTGTCTGAGATGCCAGTCTTCCTGGGCTCCATTTGGAGACAGAGGTGGAGCTGTAGCTGTACCTGGAGTTCCCGTGCACGGCCCAAGCCCAAAATAGTGGTCTGGCATATCGCGAACGGCGATCGGTCACGTAGCGTCAGAGGTGCCAGTAGAGTGCAGAGCCAGGGGAGTGGAGCCAGGAGGTGGAGCTGGAGATCCGTGGCCAAATGTAGCGCCAATTGCTACGCATTTGCGAGCAGCGAGGCGCCTATAACAAATGCCAATCGTGTCGCGGACGACGCCAGCGATATTTAATTGTTTCTGCGGCGACAACTTATCGGGGAATTCCAATCGGAATTTTTAATTTCTGCAAGGTCTGCTGTGTCTGCAGTTGGCAGTCCCCGTCTCCAGACTTGGATCTTGGATGGGGATCCCCTACCTCCTCCGATCAGTGTCAGTGCAGAATGTGCCTGGTGTCGCTACCTTTACCTGCTTTATGCAAATATGAGAGACGGACAAAGAGCGAGGCCAGCATCTGAAAAGTTGGCCAACTGTAATTACCTCTGCAACTTTTTCACACCTGTTCAAACAAGTTAATTAACAGCTCGCAAAACTACTTATTAAAATACAACAACAAAAAAATGAACAAGAGAGAAGAAAAGGAAACAACGGACGCAGCGCGCGGCCTATGGGAAAGTTTCTAATTAAATGATTGTCATCTCAACTGGGCAGAGTGGACAAATGGACGCTGACCACCGAGGAGGAGCCGGGCCAGCACAGGGTATTATTTCCAGCTGGGAGTCGGCTGAAACGCCGAGATTGTAGTGCAAACTTTTGTCATTATGCAGGCAGAATGCGCGAAACAAAACAAACAAAAAGCTAGCGATAAAAAAAAATATTTATATATAAAAAACATACTAGACAACCAGCCAGCTGAAATTATTAGCAAAGATGAGGGGCAGATGGTCAGCGGTCCAGGTTTTGCATAATCCCGGCACTGGGAGAAAATCTTCATACGAAAATGTATATGAAAATTAAATAATGGTAAAGAGAATGTAGGGTAAATTACTGGAAAATATTTAAACCTCATTGTGGGGTCCTTGAGCGTATATTCAAATATTTTCCAGTACCCTCAAGGACCCGCAATGAGGTCATCAGCAGCATACATCCCATACATCATCTGCAATGAAGCGATTCCCCCGGAATAGTCTCTGTCTCTCCCCCAACTAAACCCATAACACCCACACCAAAACAGAGTGTGAAAAAAGAGTGCTTAAAAAAAGAGTGGCTTTGCCTTGGTTTGGCGACAAAAAATTAACGATTTTTTTTTATTATTTTTTTTTTGTCATGTTTTGGTGCCGTGTGTTTGCCATTCAATTAATATAACTAATGAAAAAGCTGCTAACTTTGGCCAGGCAACTGGAAACTGCCAGACCAGCGGCCGCGGCGTCTCAATTAAGCTGCAAATCTCGCATCTCGGACTTGGGCTCCATCGCGTAATGAAGTTGCTCCGCGTCCCAAGAGTGCTTTGCTCTTTAAGGATTGGCTGTGGGATTTATGAGATGGAGTTGAGAGTGTGGGGGATAAAATGTCAATCTTGTAGATGTAGATTAGTCAGCGCCAGCTGGATGTCGAAGCTGAAGTCGGAGCCTTGACCGCTCTGCTTGATTGGAACATGGTGCAAAATGCCAGACGACCAATACCAAAAATGTCAACTAAAGACAGACAAACCTTAAAAAAGGAGAAAAAATGTAGCTGGATTTTGATGGAAAATTTAGAGATAGAAATTTGGGAAAGTATTGAAAGCTTAGGAAAGCAAGATTTTAAGCAGTCTGCAAGGTATACAAAATGCTAATCAATATTTCAAGGAATTAGAACAGCATAAAACTTAAATATATTTGTATTATTTTCAAAATATTTAAAAATTTTCAGTCCATAATGTGATATTTAGGATATTTACCAGAACTTAATTCTACCATTTTAAACAATTCGATTTGGCAAACTAATAAACTTGCAGTGACCTCTCCGGCAACAGCTCTTCCCATTGACCTTTACCCAGTGTCACTCTGGTCTCTTGGACCTCCAGGAGCTGCATGCAAATGTCCTGCCTCCGTGTTCACTTTCTATTCATTAGGCTAAAAGCCAGGAAGCCAGGAAATCGATGCATTTCGAATGGACTTGGACTTGGCGGCGACTTCATTAAGCGGCCTTTTCGATTGCAGTTTGCCGGCGCGCCAAAGCGAAACTTTTTCCCAATGTTTTCCCTTGTTTCGACTATAGATGGTGGGTGTGTTTGATTGCCAGGGGTCGGGGATAACAGGACTAAAAAAAGAAAACAACAACGAGAGCGAATCCCAAAAAAAAGGGTTAAAAAAGCAATAAATAAAACAAGTGGCAGCCACGGCGACAGCAACGATATTTGGTGAGTTAGGAGTTGTGGCGCAGGAAGAGAGAGAGAGAGGGAGAGTCCTGTGACAGGCAAATCGCCAAACGAATACCGTGGGGGATGCTGTGCCTCCCCTCCCCCCATTTCCACAACCCCTTTTCCTTGTGTGTGGCATTTTCATTTTGTAAATTTGTTTTGCTTGTTCCGTTTGGCTTCATTTCCGTTTCCGCCGCCAGCTTTCTCGATTTCCATTTGCCAGAAAGTGAATGTCCTGCGAGTCCTGCCACCGCCACACCCACTCAGCCCGGCCTGTCGATAAGAAAGTGCGTGTGAAAAGGGTTCCAGCTCCTTCCTTGGCTGCATAAATTTGAATTATAATACTGCAATGGGCCAGGACTCTCCTGGCCGAGTCCTGGCTGGCTGCAACAATTTGTGTGCGGAATATGTTCCGGCATATATTATGGAGATTTCGCTGTCCTATCCTCTCGTATCCCTTCCGATCCGATCCGAGCCGATGACTTTTGCCAATGCATGATATACTCGCACATATCCGAGTGGGGATTTGCCTAAATCAAAAGTGCGTGCTCTTGAATTTATCAAAGGTGGTGCCTGGACTTCAGCCTTGGTCCTTTGTGATTTCTTCTTCCCTTTCTCTTTTTTTTTTGTTCTTTGTGGTATTTTTTCTTTGCCGTCTGCGGTTTGCTGCGAGCTTGTTTGTTTGGCAAGTACCGTGATTTATGGCTCAAAGTTTCGGGCAGCGCGTGCCAAGTCCCCGGATTAGGAAAACTGCCCCGGAATCCACACAAATTGCTGGCTGCCGAAAAAATAGAAAAACTATGCTCAGACTTGCGGAGAGTGCAAAACATGACACTCGGCGTTTATGTTAATCACCTGCCCGAAAGCCCGAGCAGCTGCAGCCCATCTCCGTGGCATCATCATCGCCATCTCCATTGCTATCTTTTCCTGCAGTATGGACTCCTACTCCTCCTGCGATGTTCTACAGCCATGTTGACAATGACAAATACGCACACGAGTCCGCAAAACCACTTCAAGTATTCGTATATGCATAAGTGTAGTGAGAGAAAACAATATGAGACACGTAAAGGAGTTAGTTAGCCTCTGAAAATGCTAAAAGAACAGGCCACTTTAATGCTTACTTTCTCATTAAATTATATGAATATTAAAAATAAATAATACATTTTTTGATATATTTTTTCCAACACTTTTCAATCGAAATTTAATACACTTTAAAATCCTTTTTCCCTGTCTTTCCTATAATTCTTTCCTGTGCATTAGCCCAGAGACACATTTGCACTTTTTGGCTGGCAGGAAAAGTGCAGCTAATGAGTTGAATTGAACATCGCTCGGGAACTCATTAAACCAGCCAGTTGTAGCTGTGAGCTGCGAGATAATGATGAATTTCCATAAGTCGCCGCAACAGAACGCAACTCGCCCATTAATCTTGCCCGGAGACATGAAACGGCAACGGGAAGGGGCTATGGATGAGGTTGGTTTAGGATGTGGCATAGTGTCTGGGGTTTCTCTCCTTAACTCTATATATTGCGTTGAGGATGGGAACCGAGGTCTGAGGACCGAGGATAGAGTCTCTGGCTGCCCGCTGTTGTGTTGACATGCGTATACGTTGTTAATTGCGAAAAAAAGGATTACCAGCACAGACGGCGACTCTGACTTGGGGATTACATGTCAGCGTTTAGAAAGTTTAATTTTGCCAATAGCTCTTGAGATTTGAATACGAGATGGGGAAGAAGACTGAGGCGAGAATAGTGGAGTCAATAGATAATGACAGAAGGGTTCGAAAGGATATAAAAAAGACAAGAAAACACTATTAAAATAAACAAATAAAAAAATGAAAAGACAGTACTAAATAAGTAATTCTAAAACAAATATATATCTTAGCTTAAATATAATACAAATACACTTATGACCTCTTTTGGGCATAAAATTAAGCATAACCCAATTCCCAGCAATTTCTCTATTTAAACATTACATTTATAAGCCCAATGCCTGTTCTGTTACAAACCCACTTCAGCCATATGGAGGTAAATATAAAATTGCACCCTTGGAAGTAACTCCATTGAGTTTGCCTTTAATTAGTGCCAATATGAATGGGATTATCGACAGGGTGTACCCAGCGTCTTAGTCGCTGATCAACCCCGGTCCTGTCCGTACTCGCTGGCAACCCACATAATCCGCTTCATATTGGCCACAACGAATGTAATCGGGTTTCGGTAACTCTAGCCAATTCCATCGATAACACATCGCTGGACTTTTGTTCTAATCCTACCCACTCCAGGATCCTTCTCTGGCTTGGGTTTAAATTTCCTCGACGATTCGGGCAGGACCCTTTTTTTTGCCGTCTGACATTTCGGAGCACAATGTGTGCTCCCGCCCTGCGATAATTAGTAGACAGGCCCATTTAGAGGTTGTCCTTTTTCCGAACACAAGGACCAGAGCAGGGACCTGAAAGGACCTGAAGGGATATTGTGCCTGTCTATGGCATGGCGCGATGACCATTTCGGTCACGACATAAATCGTGCGTCGGAACGTCGTTTGCAATTAGCAGCGTTACGTTGTCGAACTCTTAATCAAAAGTATTGAGACCCGAACATTGTTGGTCCTTTTATTACCCGCACACACACACTACCACACTCTCAGCTTGCGGAAGAGCAACAACAAGCATGCGGATGTCCTCTGACACTTCCTGTTTTTCTTATTCACTGATTTTTATTCGCTGTTTGAGGATACGCAAATGACCCATTTGGGGGATGTTATTACAGCAGCGTCGGCGACGAAGTCGTTGATGTTGCTCCTTTGCTACGCCCCTTTTGCCCTCCGCCCATTTACTCCATGCCCACCAGCCCCTGTGTCCTTGCCAGGACATGAAGCTTGAGCTTTGGGCTTGGCATAACGGCACATGCCAAATGGGCACATAAAAAGGATAAAGAAATTATTTTCACATTGAATACAAGAGCGCACTGGGATCGGGATAAGAGAGATAAAGAGACGGGGAGAGGTCCTGTATATAGGCTGGGATCTCGGCTAAAACCATTCATGTAATTTTTACAGCGACTTCCTTGTGATTTTCTGGCGCCATCAAAGATTTTTGTTTGTTTTATTTTTTCCCTACAAGAAATGTTGATTAATTCGGAAAGCCTTCTGATATATTCTTTAATAGTTTGCAAGGATCTACAGCTCCTTTTGGTGTTACTGCTTTTGTTGTTATTGTAATTGCTATTGTTGTTATTGTCATTGTTGTGGTGGCATTGTTGCGGTCGGAGGTTGCGCATACGCCACGTGGCGCCCGTCGCAGTCAATGCGAAAAATTGCAACGCGTGCCAATAATTAAGTCGTCGTCTTGTTCGTAGAGTCGTCAACCTTCTTCGAGTTCCTGAGTCCTGGAACCTGGGACCTGGGTCTTTGGTCTTGGCAATCAGCAGTAGAATCAACCCCTTCTTTCAGGCTTCTTTCAGGGCATCAAATTGCAGGCCCGGCTGCAGTTGGTGTCCTTTTGTTATCCCAGGTTATTCACAGAGTGTCCTTCTGGCCATTGTGAATTCACAGCCATTGTGGTGGCCGCCGTTAAATTTTTGGATACGCCCTTTGTTGTTGCCTGCGCTTTTGTCTGGGGCATTCTAAAATTAAATGCACAAAAGGCGGATTTTATTTCATCAACAAAACGCAAACGAGAAACGGGAAACGGCAGCTTCTGTTGTTTGTTAAAGCATTCGCCCACGCAACGTAGCACCAGCAACAACAATGCTAAAAACGACAATCAACACAACAGCAAAAACAACAAAAAAACAACAACATATCAACAACAAAACACACCAACAAGTAGCGGCAGAAGGAGACATTTTTTTGTGCTCTGTGCTCAGTGAGCAAAACCCACCGCTCCGCAGCCTCCGACCTTTTGCTATGTCCTTCGGTGCAGTTAAAAAAAAATACAGTATTTATTTTTATTATTTTAAGAATATTAGTTATTTAAAAATTTATATTATGAAGCAGAAAGTCAAATTTTTCTCATCAGTATCCTTTGCTGACCAACTTCAACATTTCTTAGGAGAGTCCGTTAGCTCGCCACTAATTCCCTTTGGAAATTTTAAGTGTGAAGAAAGTAAAACAAGAAAATAATGCTTTTCCATTTTAAATGCTTATATTTTTTTATCAAATACTTGTTACATTTTTTTACAGTGTCCTTGGTTTTCCGCCTGAGGCACATACCAGATCCCAGTACCCAGGACCTTCACCTCAGCCTCCTCCGCTCGCAACAACAATTCTAGAAACAGACGTTCCACTCAACGCAGCTGAGCCCACCGTTCCCCTTTGCAGCCTCTGCTTGCTCCACCCTTGAGTTATCCTCCTGGCCCTTCCCTCGAATTTCCCTCTTTCAGAATTTCACAAAGGTAGAAAGGGAGCCGAGACTCTGGGTAACTGCAAAACTGCAAACTGAAAACAGAAAACTGCTGCGCTTTGCATTGTTTTCATTTCGGACCTCAGAGGCAAGGGGATTTTCCAGTGGGTTTATTTATTTTTCATATCCCCGAACTAACCTCCCCCCACCCCCTCTCGTCGAAAGTGAGTGCATTCTGCGCCTTTGTGTCCTGGAGGGGAATTTGAATTTGGATTCCGTTTTGGCTTGCCTTTGAGGGCAAAAAACAAACATACGCTAAATGTGCCTGGGCCGGTGATAAATCGCTGCTTATGCAATCGAGTGTTGGCAGATTGGCTCGAGTGGCCGAAAGAGGCTGCCTGTTGGCCACTTCTTCAAGTATTGTATTTCCGGCACCTGGTGCTGCCACTCAGTATGGGAACTGCACTGCGAGGAAAATCAGCTCTTGGAAGTGGTCCTTAAAAGCAATTGATAATGATAGCTTTTCTGAAAGAATCATGCACGAAAGTAGCAAGAAAAGTTATTTATAATGTAATATATAAAAGAAACCTTTTTAAAGATTTCTTAATTATTATTTTTAAGGAATAATAAATGTAAATTTCAAAGACTCCTCCTTCTAGAGGGGCATCCTACAAACCAAGGATCTTTAAACCCTTTTCTTAGTGTTACTTTTCCCCAAGTGTATTTCCAATACCCTGCATCCTACCCAGAGGATACCCACTCATAACAGTTCCATTCGCTGGCCGAAACTTTCGGCTGCCGGGAGCACTTAAGTAATTGTAACTACTTGCCCTGACTGATATTGCCTATTTCACAAATTATTATGAGGCCCATTTGGAGGCACATTCCCCTTGCCATTATCCTCGTCCACGTTCTCGTCCTCGTCTGCCGCCACCGCCTCCGCCTCTATCTCCGCCTCCGGAAAATCCCCAGAGCAGGAGATGTTGTTGTTACGCCTGTTGTTTAACGGCTTGATGCCAAAAAACGACGCCAACGACGCTATGAGCCTCATCGCATTCAATTATTTCGGCATTGTGCGCCATTCCTGCGTGGCTCTGTCTGTGCTGACTGTTATCCAACTGTCTTTCTAAACAAAAAAAACGAATCAAGAAAGAGCTCATTGTAAGGTAACGAACTTGGGATACCCCGTAAACAGAAGAGAGGAAGCTAGCTTCGGGAAAGCGAAGATTCTATACCCCTAAAGTGTGGAGTAAAAAAATTGAAATATATTTTTAAATTTTTGACAATTTGAAAGCTGTTAAAAAAATCACTGCACTTCAACCTTCTCAACCTCCGAGGTTAAATAAACTATTGTCAGCCCGAGTATTTAATGATTTCTTTCTTATCCAAAATACTTCTCAACTTTCGAAAATCCAGGATATCATAACAGAAAACCCTCTGGGCTGATAGTGGATGGTGGCTACCCAAGCGGTGGGAGGGCAAGGCCAAAGGTTGAATTGCTGCTCGGTGCGTACGCCGGAGTTTAATCTTATCGGCCGGCTAAGATCGCTCAGAGCCCGGGTCCAGAACTACTTCATTTGACTCCGGCACCGGCACTCCCCCTTCCGCGTTCGAGTATCTTTTCCCCGTGAGTGCGGCAGCGTATTGCATAATTTCACAATTTTCCATTTGATGCTCGTTTTGCGCCGGCACCGCCACCGCCGTCGAGATGTTTGTCTAATCAACTGTCATTTGTTTGACGTTTCCCTCAGGGAAGAGGACAACGACAGCGACAAGTCCGGAGAGAGGATGAGGTTGGGAATCAGACAGGGAATACCAGCACTAAGGAAAAATATGTGATCTGAAAAATAGAGCTAGAATAATTAAAAATATGGCTTTATGTAAGGACATACTTTTCTTATATAAATAAAATACCAGCAGACTTTGGCAAGGCTTTTCTTCTTGTAACAAAAAAAAAATCCTTACTCTTTTAGAGATAATATGATCTTTGAATTCAATCATTTTTACCATTTCCCATAATATTTTCCCTCAGTGCATAGGCTTGCAAATGGTAATAAGGATGAGTATTTCGGATGAGTATTCGGTTGAGTATTTCGGATGAGTCTGAGACCCTAAACGCACCAGGACGCAATGCACGGCTTCGTCGTCATCGTCGTCGGCGGCGGCGGCGGCACTCTTGTTGATTGCTGCGGGGTGTGTGATGCCCCCGTGCGGCGTTCAGGGGTTAAGGGGTGCCACACAGCCTGGTACAAAAACCAAAAAAAAAAAAATGTTAAAAGCCAAGAGAGTGTGCCTCCTTCCCCTGCCCATCCCCCTGTGGCAGTCCCAGTGACAATGAAGGCAAAACGTAAACGCAAAGCCAAATGTTGTTTTCAGTGAATTTGATGACTTTTATGGGCGACGAGACAAGAGACAAGAGAGAGATCAGGCGTTTAAGATGGCCACGGGGTTGCCCGTTGTGCCCATTCCGGAACCGCTTTTATGTCATTTCACTGTTGCTTAGATGTGTTTGCTATTGTTTGGCATTGTTTGCCGTTGGCCAGGGCAATTGGCTTAAGGCGCTTAAAATGATTTCTAATTAGCCGGAAGTGGGCATAAAAAAGTTGAGATAGGGTGGAAGCACTTGTTTACCTGCAAAGGGAATGATTGTTTTTGTAGGGCTTAACAAGCTATTGATGTAATGCGATTTTAGTGGCAATTTTTTGTAGATTTAATAGGTCAATTGGATATTAAAGTAACCTAACTAAAAAGGAAATCTATGGTTTTATTAAGGGTTCTAAGATGTAAAATCTTATATAAAATATAACTAAATCTCTACTCAATAATAATGAATCAAATTAATTCCTCAAAAATTCCCACACTTGACTTAATAAATTACAAATCTTTTACATTTACATGACGCACATTTGTCGCTGCTTTTCAGACTCCGCTCATTAGCGGTTTGAACGTGATGAGATCTGGGCTCTTGGCCCTCTTCGAATCGTGGCACATAAATTCCAATTATGTCAAATGTAATATTTTAATAAACACTTTCGCGAATGCTGAGAAAGGGAAAGAGGAAAGCGGCGGAGAGAAGAGACCGCCGACCATAAATCTCGTGGCTCTCGGCGTTGTCAGAACGGGCGAGCGGGGCAATTAATTAACGCCTCATTAAAACCAACCCAGGCGACCCAGACTGGCCAAAAAAAAGGAAAAAGTTTACCCAAACGCTGCTGGCCTCGAATGTGGGAAAATGCTGGCCGCTGCTGAGAGCTTTGTGTTTGGCAAACCAATCTCTATCTCGGTTACTCCTCTCACCTGACAGCTAACGGTTGGAATGGTAACACTAGGTAACATTACAGATTTTACCTGAAGCTTACCTGAGTTAAGGTATAACGCTATGAAAGCTACAGCACAAAATACAGAATTTTTAAAATATTAATCTTTAGTGACACATTTCAAGTGGCTTAAACTTATTAAAAACAAGTTTTACTATTTGAGAAGTTACCTGCTAGCTAGTGTAACTTGCCAAAGATCACTCCATTTTAGCTCCATTTCGGCTCTGGTTTAGATTCAGATTTTGGCCTGGCCCTGGTCTTATCGATGGCTCAATCAGTCCGGCTGACTGGCTCACATAATGGCTTGATAAAGAGTTGGCACGGAACCCCTTCCCAGCTCCCCCTAACCAACTCCCAGTTGTAACATTGAAAATCAGCTCAAATTGCCATTAAGATTTTTGGGGCTGGCAAAGGTAGATAGCGCAGGGAACACCAGGAATAACAGACAGGGGCAGGATAATGCAAAATGAAGTTGTTTTGTTGGCCAGGATTGGTTCGGTTTGCTGGTGCTGCTTCAAAGGGTTGCTGCTACCCCCCGAACTCCTTGGTATCCTTGATTCCCAGGGGCGACATTTTGCGTTTTGGTTTATGCGTCAGATGGGCTAAAGTCAAAGCCAAAGCCAAAGCCATGGCAAAAGGAGCCATCATTGTCTTGGGTTTCCTTTAGCATTTCCCCATTTCCATTGCCCTTTTCCGCTCTCTTTTCTCCCTATTTTTCTTTTTATGATTTCCATGGATAAAAAATTGCATTTTTAATTATCAGCTACGCGCCCGCAGGTTAGAAAACTAATTCCCAAGCAACCCCGAGATGCGAAGACTTCGTCGAGCTGTCTTTCGCCTTGAATTATATCAAATATCTCTGAGGAGAAGAGGGTTTAACCTAAGGGGGGGTATAAAAGAGAAGGGGTTCTTTGCAGAGGCGTACCTTAATGGGCGCTTTTCCTACCTGCCTGCATTGATTTCCCTTGTAGAACATCGGCAATTATTGAACTTTCAACGGTGAAAATTTGCATAAAAAGGTGCTCTAATTGAATCCGCCCCGGCAGAAGGATTTCCCTTCCATTGCCTAAAAGGAAGGGCAGGAAAATTAAAAAGAAGAAAAAAAAAAGAAAAGCGGAGAAAATAGAAAAGCTGCTTTGGGTCTGGGCAGCAGCAAACTCCACCATAATAAGAAATTCAAATAAACCGCGCGCGCTGTCATCTTAAGCTATGCCACGCCTCCCACTGGCGCACGCCCCAAAGTGCCAACCCCCGGCTAGGATATCCCCCCCCCCCCTCGCCAGGATCTGCCCCTCTGCCCAGCCAGCAAAGTGGGTTTGGCTAAACTCGAGCTTAGCTGATGTGCCATGGCCACACTGAGGGAAAGGAGTTAGGAGATCTCTTTAAAATGATTTGCCTTTAGGCATAAATTTATTTAATTAAGTAATAAAATATTTACAAATAAATTATTTACATATATTTTGCTTTTCTTTATAAACTTAATTTATGTATCTTCAAATTACCTTAGATTATATGCAATAAACAAATATTTTCTGTTAGTGCCGCCCGCACTGGTCCTCGGTCCCCCCATTTTCGTCCTGGCTCTTGTATGGAATCAGCTTTGGCTTCGGCTTCAGCTTCAGCTTCTGGTCCTGCTCTCGTCGTCGTCGTCCTTGCGCACTTTCCAGTCGACAGGATTTCTCAAAGATAAGGGAATTGCTCTGTCAAGTAAAGTGATATATGGTCCGAAAGGACTTCAATTTATACAATTTCTCTTATTTTTTCGCTACTTTTTGCGTTTGCTTTTTTCCCAGCTCCCTTTCCACCACCTCCTACCCTACCCTTGGACCTCCTGTTTGTTGCCCTTTTTCCCGCAGTGTTGATATTGGGTTCAGCCCGAGGAGGATGGCCTGGCATTGGGTATCAGGATTCTGGAGTTGGAGTTCCCTCCCCCCCTCTCCTCCTCTGTGGATATTTTGGGGTCTGCTGCGTGCTCGACAAAAATGCGAATTTGCGAGTTTAGTTTATTTTTCTGCTTTTAGACAATTTTCATTTATTTGTTGTTGCCGAGAAGGGGTGAGGGGCGGTGGCGGCGGCCGGGGTTCTGGGAAAAAGGCAATACGTAAAATGGGAAAATAGGAATTCATGACCTTCGGTGTGTGCTATAATTTAATACACTACGTCCAGAGGATATTTTCCGCCTCTCAGATGGAAGTGGAAGGCTACGAGGGTCCCTCGATCTTGCAGATTAACTGAGGGAAAATCCAGCGATAAAGAAGAGCCCGAAAAAGTCATTAGCTAAAAAGAGTTAGTAGAAGAGAGAAGCAAATAATTGCTGGATTTTGAGAAATGTGTCTTGGATATTTGTGAAATTAATTTAGGGACAAAATTTAAGAAGGAAAATAAATAAATTAAATTTGAGAGCAAAAGGCTAACAGCTTCAAAAATTTGTGTAATTATATGTTTTATATCATAAATATCTCAACAAATTATTTATTTCATAACAATATACCAAGAACATAACACCACCCTTAAGGCAACTTGTAAATGCTCACAAAATTAATTTAAAATATATAAAAAACATATTCAAAATGATAAACAGATAAAGACAATCTGGCAGATGAAGAGCACTTGGCCAAATACATATTTTAATTTTAATAAATAAGCAAAATGGCGACTCTTAGATTTATGCGGCTCAGCCGGCGACGCCAATAAATGGAGTAGACGACAATAACGACCTCATCCTGGAGCGGGAGCTGGAGCTGGAGCTGGAGATGGGGAGGGCAGATGGAGGACTCTCAGAGGCTGGGGATATGGAACCAATTTACGAAACCAAAGCAAAAAAGGCGGAAAAAGTCGCGACTCGTCTGCAAAGATGAACTTCAAATCGGGCGAAAAATGAATAACTTTGCTGAGTGAATGGGAATAGAGTCTCGCGGGTCGCGGCACCCTGGACTCTGCGTGTATATCCTTACACTCGTAACCCGGCTGAAGGGAAAGGAAACGAAAGGATCTGTCAGCTGCAGACCAACGAGATGAGAGCCTGCAATTGACGGGCGCATTGTGCGGCGGACTGTTTTAGGACTCAGCCAACAAAGGCGCCTGTGCTCGCGCAACAGGGGACGTCCTGCCCTGCCACCCCCTTGTACCGCCGCCTCCCAGCACCCTCTTACTCTCTCTCTCTCGCTCGCCCTGCATCCCGGCTGGGGTGACTGCTGCTCGTGCGATATTTCGGCCAAAGCCTCAAAACCATTCGATTGCTTTAAACGCAAAAATAAACCAGTGAGCCATAAAGACATGCAAACACTGCGAAAATGATGTAATAATTATGAATTAAATATTAACAGCATCTAGAAAGTATCACCGTTTAAAAAATGGTCCAAATACAGGACTATATGTATCTTAGGACATCTTAAAATTAAAGCAAAGAATGTAAGTATAAAATATAATTATAAGACAAATTGTTAAAGAAAACTAAAAGCTACCAAGAAAATCAATTTCTATATAAGTCTAGGAACAAATTAGACTCTTGTCTTAAATTCTTAAAATTTTATCTAAGTCCCAGACACTTAAATTTCCTCCAGTGCACATTTATATGTACTTTGTCCCGTATGTATGATGCAAAGGATATTGTCGATGGCACACAGACAACGTATTTGCGTTAAATTATAATTAGAATTTCTTTTTTATAGGCAATCATCTCATCTCCAGCCAGCACGAGTGTGTGTGCGGGTGCCTGTTGTGTGGGTGTTGTGTGTGTGTATGTTGTGCCAGCCAGCCTTTTGTTGTTGCTGCTGTAATGTGTCCTTGGGGCGTCGTTTAATTGCTTTTACCAATTTGATTTTCAAGTGCCATTAAGCCGGGCACGCCCCACATGCCACGCCTCCGCCCCCGCTTCCACGCAGGAAAACGAAAGCGAATTTTCCACAACTGCGAGTGGGAGAGTATGGGAGAGTGTTCAGGAGAGAAAGTAAAGTGCGCGTGCTTCAATTAATTGGAAAATGAATGAAACTCGCCAGTGCCACAGTCTCATTGTCTATTTTTCGGGAAGGGGGGAAAAACTCGAATGCGGAAAATCGGAAAAGCGCGAGCCTCAATTGGGAGGAATGACAGTTGCAGCGGCGGCAGCGTCGCGAAAATTCCTCTAGCCGGCGCATAATTAATGGCGTATTCTCGCGGCCCTCGGCGGGAAAAATTATTAATTGCCACAACTGGCAACTGTCGCCATGTTTGCCGTACACCGAACACCGAACTTTGGCAACCTGACTCTGTCGTCGCGTTGTGTTTTCAGCTGAAATCTGACAGCCGTCTGGGGTCCATATATCCCCCCCAAAATCCCCGCCCTACATTCCCGTAATCCCTGTCTCAGTACCTCATTCCGTATCCCAATCGGAGTCCCAATCCCATTCCCATTCCCATTCCCTCTGCCATGTCATAAGTCGTATGCAACACAGCGGCTAATTGTTAGCAGCTTCCTTTGCCGCTTATTAATAGAAAATTAAAGCAATTATCAGAATATGGCAAGGAGATCGACTGCCTGTGCACAGGGAGAAATAATTGGGGAGCTAAATGCATTGAAGAAATAAAAAAAAAACGATTATAAAAATATAAACATAAATTTAATAAAAATCTTTATTCAGTAAAATTTGGATGTAAGAAGCGGAGCATTCGATCGAATGGGAAATCCATTAAAAGTTCGTAAATAATGCAATACTTTCAATTCTGAAAAATGTTCAATGCCATTTTTAATGAGTTACCGAAACACTAATTAATTATTAAATTAAAAAATTAAAATGACTTGTGAAACACACATACGACTCATAAGGACTGATAAAAAACAAGCCATAACCTATAGTCAATCTCCAATATCTTCTCCTAAAAATATTTCTTTTCTCCGTGTGCCTTTCATGAGTAATTCCACAGCCACATGGGCAGCAGCAACTCGCAACACGCAACACAAATGACAAAAACACAGCAGCAGCAGCAGCAACACCAAGAGCACGGCGGAGCATCGAGGGCCACGGCATCGCTCCGTTGCATTTCGCATGAAATTAATTACTTTTGGCACTTTTCATTGAGCAAACACATTCTTTTTTGCCGCTCCTTCGGCATCCCTCTCCGGACTGCTGCTGTTGTTTCATTCAGCGATCCCGAAATGAAAAATTGTTGTAAGAATTAATTACGCGCCAAACGCAGCAGCAACACCAAAATGAAAACAGAACCAACAACTACAAAAATTGGAAAAGAAACTACGAAAAACAGGAACAACTGCAATCAGAAGTCGGCGAACAAATCATCATTGGCCCGCTTCAAACGCTCGCCCGAGCACTCAGGAATTCATTCATTTATCCAGTGGCACATCCATCGATATCCAGAGTCAGCTCAACTCCACTTCAGCACTGAGAGAAAAGACTAGGATACTTTTAAGACACTTTAAAACAACAGAAGTACCTGAAAATATATGTTTCATAAGTATAGTGGTAGCAGATAGATGTTTTATTGTTGTATAAATTAGTTAAACATTTTTTGAGGGGTTTCTGGTTTAAATAGTATTTTTTTTCTGTGCCTTTGAGCCCCATTCTGAACATCTATCCTATCCATCTCTGCACTGGGGTCGGCAGTTTCAATGCCATCTCGGACGCAGGCTAATTAAAGTGGTGTCCACCCACCAAAAGCTGAGTCCTGGGTCCTCCACAGGCTAGCTCCACAACTTGGTCAAGACTACAGCTCCAGCTTCAGCTTCAGCTCCATTTCCAGCTCTCTCTATCCTTCTTTCTCTCCGTGGAAGGTCTGTCCAGCTGTCTGTCAGCGCCTGACACTAACCCTGGCATGGATGGAACTGCTGATGGAAGTGGAGATGCAGATGGACATGGAGATGGATGTGGAGATGCTGGACAGGGAGGTGTAGCCTCCTTTCGAGGCGCGGCGGCACTTTTGTTGCAACTCTTCCTGCGAGTGCTTTCAATTTGCGAATTTTATGCGATTTTTGTTGCTTTCCGGGTGTTATATGCGAAAGATGCGCTGCAAATGGAGGAACTTAAACAAGTTTTAATTAAATAAAGATACAAAATAATCCTATATGAGTATAGTGCAAACAAACAAACTTACTAATAAGCTATGACAAACCTATATCCTTTATCCTTTATTATAAATCGTAGAGTATTTTCAGAATCTTGCTAACCCAACGAGAATCACCCAGCATTATCCCTCATATAGCTATCCGATTTTACGAGCCCGCGGCTGACGCTTCACATATATTTATTAAGACTTAAGGCCGCACTTGAAGACTTTCTTCCCGGCCTCCTCAACCCGAACGGGAACCCAACCCTCGTCATAATTATATTTTTGCTTTACGGCCTGCAAAAGTGACCAGCCCACCGAAAAGGGTATTGAGCCGCGTGGGTCATAAAACAGAAACTGTTGCATAAATGACACCTAGAAAGGATGACCAGGATGAGTACCAAGGTGGGGTGCAGCGGCAGTTGGAGTTTATTAAAAGCGTTTTCCGTTTTTGCCGACTCTTTTAGGCTGGAGGTTGCACCCCCCTCCAGAGCTTGTGTTTAGGCTCGGAAATAATTCAAATAAATTGACAGCCGCACATTACGCAATGGCAATGGCCACGTTGCAGCAGCACCAACCGAAAGTGCAGCGTTGCACTTTTGAAATGACCACAAAAACACGAACCCCCTTTGTGCAGCGGCAGTGCAACATTTCGGAGGGGAAGGGTGCACCAGAACGAGAGCAACACACGCACTGAGAATGCAGAGACAAATCTAATTGCCGAATGCAGTCGATGCGAAAGTGCAAAATCATGTCAACAGCAATTTTCCATTGTTAACTGTGTGTTGGCGACACACCGAGCAGCACCAGCAGGAGCAGCAGCAGCAGCAGCATCAGCAGCAGAGAGAGAGATGGCAGCTGGGGCGCCGAAAGAGACGGCAAGATAGAGAGCCAGCTAAGTGCAATGTACGTATACTTGATTATGGTTTTATTATCATCAGGCTGCGACGGCTGACTGCCAGCTCCTCTTAGCCATTTCTTTGGCTAATTTCGTGGCGAATCCCGGGCACTTAAATTTGAAAACTAAACCCAATCCCCAGGCGCCCATCCTGGCCCTCCTTGGCATTCCTGGCATCCTTTAGCTACCCTGCGATATCGCAGGAAAACAGCAGCAGCAGCCAAGCACAGATTGCCACGTACAACTTAATGCGGTCTAAGTGCAATAATATTACTTTACTTCATTTATTTTGCGCAAAAATATAACAAAGATGTGACAGCCTCGAAGAGGAAGGAATGGGGGTCTCAGCTTGGAGCCAGGGAAGCGTTGGAAGCGAGGACTAAGAAAATGCCAAGACGTTGGCAAACAAGGAAGTTGCTGATGTCGATGTCGCTGCGAAGCTGCACCGAAGGAAAATTTGATGTCTAGGAATTATTTTGAAATTTATAAAGTGGTTTTGAGAGCCTACTTCAGTTTTTCTAAATAGTTAAATTTCAAATAGTTATCAAAAATCAATGTTGATATATAGCATTTATAGAAGTTAAGCTTAGTTCTTTAAATATTTTAATTGCACAGAGGGAATTATCTCTCTCCTATCCAGATGTTGAATTAATGTAATTCTCCAAGTTCCCTTTTTAATAATAAATTACCTATTTTCTCCCTGTGCTTATTTGGAATAATTGTAGAAATTATTTAAATTTGTATTAGTTGAAATTTTCTTAGAAATTATTTAATTGGTTTTGTCACTCCTTCAACATTTTTTTAGGTATAAAATTTAAGTATCTCTTAAAAGCGGCTGTGGGAATATTCATATATGTTAGGCCTAGTTGTTTTACATATTTAAAGTACACATAAAATAATTATCTCACTCCTAACACGGTTTATTTGATCTTAATCCTCTAAAATCATTATTTCTTATAAGGAAGATTCCCTTTTTTCTCTATGTGCTTAGTTGTCTGTTGAAGTTGCTTCTGCTGCTTAAACTGAAACTGAAGCTGGAAGCTGAGCACGCAATAATGATGATGTCATTGTCAATGCTATAGCAACAACAACGACAACATCTACAACAATGTCACTCTGGCAAGAACAACAATGTGAAAGCAGAGCAGCTGTAACTGAATTAAGCATTAAGTGCGGATATATAAACAACCCCACCGAAAAATCCGTCCATGTGTGTCTCATCTCAGCAGCATCCTCAGTGTGGGTTGTGCGGGATCTTGAGAATATATATATAAGTATGTACATATATAAATATATATATAACTCGCAGAAGGGGGCTTCAACGGAAGGAAGCATCAAATAAAATGCAAGCCACAACTGAAACAGCAACATCATCATCATCCCCATCCCCATCATCATCATGGCCTACGGTTGTTGCAGCTCTCATGTTGAGGCAGCCAAAAATATGCAAAGATTTTAAGAAATTATTATAGTGACTTTTATAATATGGAACAAAAACAACAATGAAAACAACAAAAACAACAATTTGTTGACATGCGCACACATTTTTGGCCACAGACATTTGCAATTGTTGTAAAGTATCCTGTTCTTGCGAGACTGAAACATTTTCCTTTAGTTTTCAATATAAATTCTATTGTGCGGCATAGCTACATCTGCAGTATAAAACTTTCCTATTTGCTAGAGACTCGTGTTTTGGTTTTCAATGCTGCAAAAACCTTCCCCACCCCCTAAAATGCACTGAGGAATTTATATATATTTTGTAAAACAATTTTAAAAGATTGCGAAGCTGAAAATAATGGATACAAGAAATGTTTGTTATATTGAAAATAGAAATTAGTAACTTAGTAAACACATTATAATATAAATATTTTATATCTTTACAGTACAAAGGATATCTTTATATTATATTATGTCTGTCTTTATGTCTTTAATTAAAGTGTTAAAATTGTCTTCTGTTACATTTATGACCAAGTCATTGAAATATTATCTGCCATTCTTAGCTTCCCTTTAAAGATATATATTAATAGATATTTCTTACACTAGAAACCCAACCAATAATGATTTGCTTCTATTTTTAAATGTGTTTAAAAATTTTTAACTATAGATGAGACATTGTTGGGTAATAATATTTTATTTACGAAACATGGAAGACAAGTAGTTTTACTATTTTTCTCTGTGCACTCTCATTCAAATGTATTTTTCGCTTTTGGCAACTAAAACCGACAGTGGGCGTAGGCGGGGGCGTGGCAGGCGTGGCGGCCTGCATTGACAGCATTTATATAAATTCTGTTGAAAGGTTCTCGTCCGGGAGAAGGCTGAAGTACACACACTGCTAGTGTGCGTGTGTGAGTTCAAAATGCAAAGAACAGCCATTTTTGATTGCAGTTAAATGCATTAAATTTGATTGGTCGTACATGGGAGTACTATATATTTGTGCACATAGGCGTTATATATTGACACATGAGCAGACTGTCTTAGCGACTAATTCAAAATTAAATTGCTTTTCGTTTGTGTCATTTTATAAATAGGAAGAAAGAGAGGGGAAAGGGAAAAAGCGTTTTAAATAATTGAATTGCCTAGGTGGAGGGAAATGTGAAATGTGCTGAAATTAATAAAGGAAAATAATTGGAAATCTCTCTTCAAACTCACACAAATATCTCACCCTCAACCCGTTTCAAGAAGGCACCGAAAAGATGCCCGCAGGCACACTCCCGGTGTCCGGGTATTCAGAAGTCCAGAGATCTCTCGAGTGGCCCTTAATCTGATCATTTAATCTGCATTGGAAATCATTATACGCATTAAAGTCAAGCATCCCGAAATCGGAATTGCAGACAACAAGCCCAGCCCGCAGATGGAGCAGCAGCAGCAGCAGCAGAAGCCACAGAAGCAACCACGGAGCAGCTCTACAGCCACATCCATATCCACATCCCCATCCACAGCATCATATATGGACCATAATTTATGCCCGCCGATTGTTTCGAGCACATTCGCACACTTCACAATCTGTTCGAGTTACATTTTTATTGACAAATTGCGTTGATTTTTGCGCTGGCGGCGGATGAGGGCCCTTTCCTGATTTCTGTGTCTCTCTATATACATATATCTCCGTATCTGTGCCTGCAGGCCGGCACATCGATGGCACTTCAAACTGCAAACGACCGGAACTAGCAATTGTCAATTTGATGATGCCACTGCTGGATGCCTCCCGCACGGAACAAAACACCGCCGAAACGAAACTGAGCCAAACCATCGACAGCTCGACAATCAAGCAAACAAATTCAATTATGTAAATGCAGACATCAGCACGGAGCCGGCACAGATACAGATACCAGATACCAGATACAGATATAGCCGCCGAGAGACACTGGGAAATTATGCCAGGAACGTAAGTGGGACAAGTACACGCGACATGCCGCGATGAAAGTGCAAAGCCAATCGAGACAGAAGTCAGCCCCATGACATATTGAAGCTGTCCGCTTGTCCGCCCACGCGAGCCACGGACACCGGACTCCGGACAACGGACAGCGGGCCACGGACAACGGACAGTGGACTATGAACAAGCGGACACTGGACCAACGGACAGCAAACAAATGAAACAGTGGTCTCCTGACACACAGAAAAATAATTGCAATTTTCTTAAAACATTCGAACTAAATTTTATTGCAGTTTAGGAACAATTTTTCATTTTAAAATTAGGGGAATATAAAACATCGATGACTCTTAAGAGCATCTTTAAATGTTTTCCTTAATTGTCTTTAGATTGAGATATTTTCTCCACAAACCTAGATATGTTTCTATAAAACTTACCAGGCAATCTACCCAACTTAACCTTAAGAAATTCCTCTCCGTGCATCTGGCAAACGGACAGCATCCAGCTGAGAATATCCGACACTGGCGGTGCACTAAATTTTTCATTGAATCAATTGTCAAAACAAAGTTTGGATTGTCGCCACACGGAGATCTCAGAGCGCGAGAGCAATGCCGCGCCGTTCGTGGTGTTACTTTCAATTGAACTTAATTAAATTTGTAAGTGAATCTAGTGCGGGCCAGGCGATATCGTCTGGCTTTTCCAGCTACCCCGTATTCCGGAATCCCCCCAAGCCACGGTCTCAATCCCCATTCTCAAGCCCACTCCAAGTGCATACGGCATTGTCTGGGGCGACAATTTACATAATTTAAGTCATTTAAATTATCCGAAAACATTTCAATTCCAGCTCTCTTACTCCACTTGACGCCTACGCCATTGTCTGGCCGTCTGAATGATTTTGCGATTATGCAAAGTGCATTAATGAGCCTCGGACTTCGCTATATAGGGTGTATATATATATGTCCTAGCTCCAGGCTATGTCTGAATGAGTGGAGCCACGGCTGAATGAATGAGCGACTGACTCAATGGTGGCTTAGGATGAATGGCTCTCGCCGGGATATCACATTACAGGCCAAAGACAATGGCTAATGCTGTTAAATAGATTTTGGCCAAGGGAACTTGGAGATCCGATGCCAATGAATGCCGAATTAGAGAGGAACAAAGGAAAAGCTATATTCATAGAAGCTCCTGCTCTTCAAGCCTCTTTAAACTCAAAAATAAATTAAACCTAACTAAGATTTCCAAGTTTAAATCTATGGTACATTTCAAATGTAGAAGAGTTAGAATTAGAATATTCTTGAATGCCTCTTTTTGACCCCTTAAGTCGCTCTGGCCACCCCGTTGCTCGTTTCCCCTCGAAAAAGACCAAAATCGAAGTCACAGGAAAGCAATCTCCCCGTTCGGAACAGACAGAAATTGCTCATAATACGCTCGCACCTGCTTTGATCTGGTTGGGCATTTAACCCAATGCCGATGCTGATCCCACTTAAGACCCCGGCTGAACCCGCTGAACCCGCTGAACCCCCAGCTCAGGCCCAGGTCGCACTTCCTAGAGAAGATACGCGCCGACGATGATGCCATAAAGGAGATAAACCCGTCGCATAAAATGGTGTCACATATGCGCAACATTAATCTGTTTTGAAATTATAAAAGTGGCGAGTGAGCCCGGCAACAAAGTCAGGGCGGGTGAAAAAAATACGAAATTAAAATAGCAACCCAGCCGTGGCCCAGGCCAGCCCACGGGGGATGAGATGAGTAGAGGGCTGTGGCTTTGTAAGCGCAGTTTACAATGTTTTCGCTACCAAATCATATTCATATGCAAAGCGAGGCAGTACAATGGCACAAGTAATGATGCCAACACCGAGCGTGACATTATAACACTCGGAAAAGGGAGCAGGGAAAAGGGATAAGGGATGAGGTGGATGATGGGGAGGGTGGCGGCAAGCAGCGGGGGAAAACAGGAACAGGAGGCAACAATAACGAGGGAATTACGAGCATCAAAATGCGCAATGAAAATAAATTAAAGTTGTAAAAACAAGTAGAGGAGGAATGGATAGAGTGTTCCGGCTAAGGGATACCTGGTGGTAGCTTTTAACCTGGAAACTATAGATAATTCTTATAATAAATATATATAATATATACCACAAATAAATAAATATGAAAACCTTGGAACACAGTCTTTATAGAACTAGAAAGATGCCTGAAATAACTTATGCTCTTAATAGAACTAAGAGAATTCCTAAAATAACTAATGCTTTTGGAGTTCTTTGTTCAAAAAACAAAGATCCTTCTAGGCTGTTTATAAACATCTAAAAAATATGTACTAATAATATTTTACTAACCAAATTGCATACCTTCGTACTCTATCCTTTCTTTCCTCTCGAATACAGGGTATGGGAAAAACAACAGCCAGGGGATGTCCTCTGCAATTGTACACACAACTTAAGGAACTTTGTGTAGGTGGACACAACAGAAAGTTTTTTCCTGTTTTTCATTCTGATTTTTTTTTCTTTTTGTTACTGTTTTTGGGGGAAATAAGAAATTTGCATAAATTGACAGCAGAAATTTTTATACGCCACCGCATAATGACCACTCGGAGCAGCTGTAAACAGGTCGTAAAAGTAATTACAGCCGCCGACAGACAGAATTGTGGGTGGCGTGGCGTGGCTCGCAATGGGTAAGTGTAAGTGTTGCCAGAATATGGGGGTTTCTTCGAGTGGCCAGCCACTAATTATAGGCAACTTAAACGCAACTAATTTTCACACTTGGAAAATGATTAAAACTCCATTTATCTGCGTGTGTGTGTGTGTGCATGCGAGGAGCAACAGCGTGAGATCCGGATCCTAGGGAGAGGCCAGCCACCAGCTCGACACCTTGGCTAATTAATATTAATTGAATTTCTTGGTCAGCCGTTTGGTCGGCGGGTGCGTGGAAATCCACGCAGCTGTTGTCCGTTAACGGGTGCCACTCGATTGGCAGAAGGGCATTAGCAGCGGATGCCAAAAAAAGGGAAAAACTGGCCCTTTAACAAACCAATGAAGTGGAGAATGTCCAGGGTATTTGGAGCTACACTGTTGGAAAATGTATTTTATCTGTTTGAAAATTGATTATAACAAGGAGGAAAGCTAATTTTGGGAAACTGAAGTTTATATACCCTTAAAGTGTGTAGTAGAATCAAGTAAATCTATCATAACTAAGGAAAAAAGTTAACAAATCTGCATTTTAAATTTAAAATGAAAAAATATGAAGTTTATTTTAGTTTTTGCTAAGAATTTGTATGATAAAAATGTGGAAAAAATCTGTGACTCGGTTGATCAAAAACATATATGATTTATACGGTCGGAAATGACTCTTTTCCTATAAAAAAAAAAATAAGTAGCATAAAATCCACATTAACTCTTTCAAGAGTTGGAAATACTTCACTTACCTTGTGTTTACAAGTGTTCCTTTTTATTCCACCAAGGGTTTCCAGTTATACTATATTTTTTTGCAGTGCCTTCGAAAAAGAGAAGTGCATTAAGTTCACACCATCTCAAATCGCAAGGCCGGCTCTAAACGATCACGAAACCGAAAGCCGGGCGGGCGGAAGTCGAACAGATGAAGCGTGCTTCGCACGAACATTTCGGGGCAATTATAGTTCAATTATATCGGTCGAGAGAGCGCCGGGCGAGAGATATATATTGCACATTGACCATCGGCCATCGGTCGTGGGATAGGGCACGCAACGGTCAATCGGGGTCAGCGTGGAGTTTGAGCCCGGCTGACAGCTGGCAAATTGCAAGAGAGGAGGACCCACGTCAGTTGTCAGGACAGTTGCCGGGACGGCAGCCAGGATCTCCCACAGAGGTCAGGCAGTGAACTCGTTAACATATATCCCATATCCATATCAAAGTTTCCATATCCCCCGTATAAGAAGAAGTCAAATTTAAAAGAGGTTTTTCGGCTTGGTTTTCATAATCTTTTATTTCATAGTTTATTACAATTGAAAATTATGTTCAATATTTCTGTTCTCATATTCTGTTTTTGTTTTATTTTAGTTGTTGTTTTTTTTCGCCTTTATGGTTCCCCCGTGCCATCTGCCACTATCCTTCGGGGGAATCAGGAATTCGTTAATTGGTTTTTAGTTCTTTACATAGAAGCTTCAATTAGTTAATTAGTTTAATGATACTGTTTCCTTCAATATATTTATATTTAATTCATTCTGGCCTTTAAGTCTAGCAATTTAGTTAAATTTAATTTTTACACGCACAAACATTTATTTAATTCAATTCTCCATATAAATATATTTATAGTGTTTTGTTTTTTTTTTACTTCAATGCTTGGGGTTTTCTTTGTTTTAATTTATTGATTTAATTCGAGTAGAGTTAGCTCTCCCCTTCTAATTCCTATGCTCTTGCTCGCTCGCTCGCTCGCTAGCTCTCTCTGTCTTTTGTCTTTTGTCTATTTCTATCTCTTTCATTCTTCTGGGTTTACTTGATGCTGTCGCGTGGGTAAGTTGTGTAAACTGTGGTTCTCTCCTTCTATTTCTTGTGCTCTTTAGTCTATGCTCAGGGTTGCCTTTCCTCCTCCCGTTAAGATTAGTTTTATACTTAGCTTCATAGTTTATAATTAGTTATAATGTACTTAAGTGTGGTGATCTATGCAAATGTTGCGATTTGTATTTACAGTGTCGTTCTCTAAATGGGAGTTATCAAAAATGTACAATATTTATTACATACATTACACTCGAATATGTTAATTTATAATCGTATTATCCATCGGAATAATCATAATAGTAATTAATAATAATGTTGCTGCAGCACTTCTTAATAATCATATTCATAATATTTACGGCGTATACATTAAAGTTTCGAGAAAAATCACATTTTAATTTAAATTCTGACACGAAAATGATCTCAAACGTAAAAAGCCTTCGTCTTCCGTATATAGTACAATGCGTATTATAAATCGTATAACTCATTAATATTGATTGTGGGTATTTTATCGCTCGAATATTGCGATATTGCGTTCTTCCTTCTCCCCATTCCCCTCAATTCAATTTTCAATTTACAAGCCTTCGTCGCTCCAAAGGGGGCGAGGCAGATATCTCTCGGGGAAACTCTGGCCAGACACTATATAGCCCCGATCTTTGAATACTGAGAGTGGGGCATATAAAAGAAGCTCATACAAAATACTTGGAAATTCTCCCGGATTTGTTCCCCAAATCCAGCCATATTCCTGGTTGCCTTCGAGATACTTTCGACCTTGCCCCCGTCTCGGTTCGACTGCATTTGGTTCCGTTTTCTTAAGCCATAGTGTGTATGATAGGTATATATATTCTATTCGAGATTTATTAAAATTTAGTTAGTATAACTATGTTTAGTTTATGTTCTGTATATAGACTCGTATACATCATTCGTTCCTCCTCCATTCGGTTTTCTCATTTAAGGCGTTCTGTACAATTTGCGTTTAAACGTTGCTCAAGTCAATGGTTGTTGTGACGATTATTTAACTACTTTATATATATTTATAGTCTAATAAACTACTAGCGATGCGTACTCGTACTCGTATATCGTATAGTTTTTTGTTGTATAATTGTGAAAATGTTCAATTTGCCATCAAATTCAATTTTTCAATTACAATTTCTCAATTACAGCTGTTTTGCGGCTAGCAAATTGGTTGTAAATAAATTTATCGCTTCGCTCGTTTAGGTGCAAAAAATTCGCATAAGGTTTTTCATTCTTGGGGGATTCTTAGAGAAGTTCGTATACATTTTTTTCGAGTGATTGTTTCGAGTGTAGTCGGTAAGTAGATAGATGTAGTAAGTAGGTGTGTGTCTGCCAAAGAAATGTGTGCAAAGAAGCTCAAGTTTCGTTCAGAGAGCAGGCTATTAAATAATCCATCTTAGGTACTCGCTTTCCACACCGTCGTACTAATAGTTAATAAATTCCAAACTGAATACTTAAAGTTCGATTTGTTGCCCTCTGCAATTACGTATATTCGTTACCATTTAAGATTAATCAGATTCACAAGCAATGTAAATTCAATTCAGTTCCTCAGCATGTGGCGCGTGTCTGCCAAAAGATCGAATTAAGGTAGCTTCTGGCTGAAAGAGATAAATCTCTTGGAGATTTGCTCTCTAACCCAGGTTATATTCCACAAAATCATAAGTCCTTGCCCCGCTGGAAGAAAATGATATGTTCACAAACCAAAAGTCAAATAAAAACACAAACGAAGGGGTTATTTTTTCAAATATTTTCTCATATATGCATTTTGTTGTTGTTTTCATCAATAATTCATTTCTCGTACAGATCTAATTTTTGAATTAGTTAAATTTAAATCATTAATTAAGTAAATGTAATAATAATAATAATAGTTAACTAAGGATTAACGCATACAAATTAGAATATATAAATAAAAGTACAGTTTAAACGTAAGCATAATTTATTATTAATATTACGTATACATATTCAGAGCTATGTATGTATATATATGCCTATGCCATTATTTGTATCGTATTGTTTGTATCTCGCATAAAATCCATACATATATATATATATTCAAATCGGTCCGGTCCTCATGTGCTTCAATTGGAAAATAATACTACAAAATCCGCACGCTCAATGAAAAAAACGTTACAACAAATTCCATTCAAATCATAGGTTTCTTTCCTTTAACTTTCATACTAACTTTCCTTCCTTCTGTTCTTTTTTTTTTTTTTGTAAAAATTAAATTCCATTTCGTTTTTACTTAAGTGTTGCAAGGCGTAAAATTAGAAAACAATTCAATTTATTTAAATTAATCGTCTAAACGTAGGTTATATATAGTTGGGGGTGAAGGGTACGGATAGGGGTGGGGATAGGGTTCCTATTGCCTAAACGTAGAATTATATAGTGTTTCCTTCATCGATTTGTTTTGTATGTACATATACATATATACGTATGCGTAGGGGTATATAGAAAACAAACTGACTTGTTACATATAACTAAAATGAAACTAAGAACTAGCAAACATTCTCGCAAATTAAACATATATATTCAAAGTTCTATCGAATTTCCGGCTGCACTTTAACGGGGCTGTTTTTATTTTCCTTTCTTCTAAATTCGAACTATAAAATTGATTCAAAAGTTTCTTAAATTTTGGGCGCCTAAATTCATGCTTTAAAATTTCAGTTTCGCAGCTTCGAACATAAAAATTTGCATTTCAATTTGTCTGTCTCTGTGTGTGTGTGTGTGTATCTGTGTGTGCTTGTTTGAGAGTGTGTGAGTGAGTTCTGGTTTTATTTTGTTTATTTAACTTATAGCTAAGCGTTTCATTTTTGTTTATGCATAAATATCTTTTCTTGTTATTACTTTTCCCATTTTGTTATTTATGTTGTTGTTTTTTTTAGGTATACACAAATAGTTTCTTTAAAATTTCTGCTTGTTTTTAATTTTTTGTAGTAGTTTCTGCTGGTGTTGTTGCTGGTATTCTGCTGCTGCTGCTGTTGTTGCTTAGCTAATATCCTTTTACTACAGTTGCTGTTGGATTACGTGACTGATATTGCATTTGGGATTGGATTGGACAGGGCCAGGGAGCAGCCGCCGGCAGCTCCTTGCGTTCCCTCTCAGATTTAGTTTTCTCTCTTATGTTTTTTTTTTTTGCATTTTATATATTGGTTTTCTGTTTGTTCAGCTCCTCTTTTCCAGTTGTTGGTAGTAAATTTAAGCTATGATTTTGGCTTGATCGCTTCCGGTGCGCCCCGAGGGGCCGAAGGATTACGAGGATTACAAGTGCTGGCCATAGTACTCGGCGGGCGGGTAGTGCGGATAGCCCTGGTGGAAGCCGGGATCACCGGGCGGACGGTGCATCATATGCGCCTGGCTGTCCATCATGTAGCCCATGGCGTCGTGGCCATAACCGGAGGGACCTGGATGCGGTGTATAAACTGTGCGTGAGTCACCAAGAAAAAAGAGAGAAGAAAAAGATGCACATAATTAGAAATTGCGTTTTGTAATGGATTGTTGTTATTGGAAAGTAAGTGGGGATATACACCCCGTTAGGGATAAACACCCCGCTTAATTCTTAACTAAATCAGCGCACATTTCATAGTTATGGATATTTTTCAAGGATGAGAATGATAGTTACCTGCTCGGTTGGATTGATCGATCATCGGCTGGACGATTCTTCGCCGCGCATTGATGAACCTGTTAGAAGAGAAAGACAAATTAATTGTTTAGCTATGGTTTTGTAAAGAAATAAATCTTAAAAATATTTCAGGCCTTAATCTTTATATTTTTTACCCAATAAACCCCTTCTAAAGCCTCTCCTTTCAATCTATTTCTTGTCCCAACTACTGTAACCCCTTTAATTAAACGCAACCGAAAACGAGCCATGAATTATGCATGAATTGGCCGGGATTTATGCCGGAGCCGATGCCGCTGCTTTATGTGGCCAACTTAGCCATAAACCAAACCAAATCTCCAAGAGAGTCACACTTTTTGCGGCCCTGCAACGGGGCCAGATCAATGGGCCATGCCGACTTTGGTTATGATTGTCGTTTAATAAATGCAATAAGAAATAATAAGCAGCAGGCCGGTCAGCCGTTGATCCGCAGGATCAGTGGCAATGCCAGAAAACTACAAAAAATCACCAAACAAAAAAAAAACAAAGACAAAACGAGGAAAATGATTAAAGCAAAAAGCCGCCAGAGCAGAGTGACAGTCACTTGCCTTGCGACGATGTTACCCACAGACTTTGACACGGCCTTTAAAAAAATATATATCAGACAACACGGCACAAAAAAAGGCACCAAACACGGAAAAGGAAAAACATCAGAGGAATCAGTTACAGAAAGCACTCGAAAAAATAATACACCACGGGAAAAACAAAAGAATTTTAGAACATTGCTAGTTTGTTTCTTAACAACAATACTTTTAATGTTTTTTGGTTTATTTTTTTCAGTGCTTAACCCTCAGATCAAGGATACAGCTACTCGCATTAGCCGAAAACCAAGTTTAGCCAAGGTTAATGCACTTTCAAAGCCCCAACTTCAACTCCTTCTCAAAAGTGCTCGCCCTCCTTTTGACTTTTCAATTTGCAGTTCGTTTGGAGCTCCCTGATTTCAGCTCATTTTAGGGCGGAAATTGTTGCAACGCCCTGAAATCGTTTATCAAAACGACAAAATGGAATTGGAGTTCCGTTTTGGCATATATACAGAGATTTTTTCAAAAGGAGCAAGACTTGTAAGCTGCAAATCGATTTGCCCGCTGGCCGTTGCTCAGTTGATTGGAATGATTGCAGTTTCTGGGGGAATAACCAAAATCAGATCTATATGGAGCTATCTGCAGGGCAGAGAGATATCTGTGTGAGCGAGATTTGCCCGAGTTATTTATGTACTTAGGCCATAATTATAACTTTTCCATCTGCAGCTGTAACTAAGCGTTAATATTTAAAAGTTCTGTTGAGAAAGTGAAACTTTTTCGATTACCAAAGTTACTTCTTCTGCTGTCTGGCCATCTTATGGGGTGTTAATGGACTTTCTCCGGGGTCCTTGTGGCTGGTCATTTGAATGGCTGCTTCTTAGGCTGAGTTGCTTTTGTTTTTTTTTCTGCCTCAAATTGCGCAAAATAAATACACATTTAGAGAGAGAGTCCTGAGTCCCCCAGGATTAGACGACTCCTGGAAATCCTCCCAGAGAAAGGTGTCGCGTTTGCCCGCCTGCCCATAAATAACCAAAAGTGTCAACATTTTATTTTCCTATTTCCTCTTCTCTTCTCCCTCATGCTCATCTCTATTCCCAGGATTGCCCTGTCCCCGGGTCCTGGTCCTTCTCTGCCAACGCAGCGTTGCGTGCCTAAGCGAATCGGAAGGACAGAAGGTCCTTTGGCCACTATTTGTTAATTTGCAGTGTGCTTCGGTGAGCGCGAAATTCAATTTAATTGAGCTGAGTGCCTGCCAGCAGGAGCAGCTCTCACACATTTCTCCCCGGATTTTATTATGGCCTCTGCCGCTGTCCCCGTCCCCGTCCCTGTCCCTGTCTCCCGGCTTAAAAGCATTCCTCGAACTGCATAAAAGATTCAGCAGGCGCTTTTAACTTGCTCCCAAGCTTTTCCATCTCAGCTAGTCCAAGTCCAAGTCCGAGTCCGAGTGTATCTTCTCGTATCTCTCTGTAGTCTGCAGTCTTTTTCCTGCCGAGTGTCAGGTTCTGCCGGCTGTCGCATAATGTGTAAAATTTGATGAAGTTGCCGTAGTCAGCCGCCTAATGCACTTTGGTATCCTAGGATTTCCATGCCCAGTTACCAGTCACCAGTTGCGAGCCTGCCTGCCCCTCTTGTCGTGCTCTAAGGCAGGTAACAAGGCTCATAACTTTGTTTTGCCACATTCTTTTTTGCACCTCCTTCAGGCAGGTTCTATTTCCTCGGCGTGGGCTGCCTAGTAAATTTGCTTGGCTTTGCTGTCTGCTCTGGTTTTTGGTTTTAGTTTCGGGTTTTCGGTCGGCAAATAAAGCGTGTGAGTAATGGACAGCCCCGGGGCATCTTTAACCATATTATGATGTTGGTGTGTATGACTGGAGATGGCCGATCTTCTGGCATATACCATACTTGTGTGATACGATCTTAGGAGGATATACTCACCAATTATTCACTTGCAGTATCGTTAGGCCAGTGTCCTGGGCCAATTGTTTCTTCTGGTCTTCGGATGGGTAGGGATGCTGCAAAGAAAAATATAAACAATTGATTAAGTTGGTTAAGTTAAATTGGTTTTATATGTGAAGCTAATATTAAATTCCTGTGAAAATCAAATGTTTCTTCCAGGGCAAAGCCCTGAACAAAATTTACAATCTATCTACCAAAAACTGGCCAAACAATCGATCAATCATGGCCGCAATAAAACCGAATGGGAACCTGTCACTCCGCAACTGTTCGTTGGTTGCACTTGAAACGCAGTGTTTTTTTTTTGGTTTTTTTTATCAGTTGCAGTGCCTCTGCCTTATCAGCAGTGCCACTCAGCAGTGTCCTCAATTACTAGAGAGTGTTTTTTGTTTTGTTTTTTGGGAATGTGGAGTGCATTGGGAACGCGTGTCTAGCGCCAAATGGGCAAACAAAAGCCACCCCGGAGTCGTCGTCCACTTCCCCATAAATCTTGCGGCCGAACCGCCGACACAGTGGCGTCAGTGGGTAAATAGTTCGACTAAAGTGAAAGTGCCACTCCCCCTTAACGCCTACCAGCTACTGCCTTATAACCCTCTCTGGCTGGCCAGCAGCTAATCTAATCGCTGGCCCGGCCTGGCGCTTATTACAATTTGTTTTATTTGCTTAGTTGTTGTGCACTTTGTGTTGACTCAACGATTCCGATCGCAGCACAAATTCACTTTATTAATGCTTGTTTTGGGTTAATGCACAGCGAGGAAATGAGGTTCAGTTTTGTTAATTCTAACAGAAAATATCAAAAGTAGGAATTTACATTATACTTATATTTAAAAGTATACCAAAGCAAATGCGACTTCGGGTAGGCAACAATAAATTGTTTCCCTTAAAACATATTTTATGTATCCAAAAATAAAATTTAGAAATAGTTTATAAACGTATTCCTTTAGTTAACATTTCTTTTTAATTTAAATTTTTTCCTGAGTGAAAAAGGTACTGAAAAATTGCTAACCAGTCACCTGGCTGCTGTCAAAAAATGTATTCTATGGATCTCTTTCTGTTTGGCGGAAGTGCGCGTCAAACGGCTTTGGCTTTGTTTCGCCCCTCGAAAAAAACGAAATCGGTATATTTTTGTGCGCGTGCTCAAAGGAAGGAGCAGGCGTAGGACGAAGGAGCAAGGCTGCCTTTGTACTTAACCCTCTCAGCCGGCCGCAATCGTTTCCGGCAGCTGTGGGCGGTTCCAGCTTTTTGGCACTCGTCGTCGTCACCCGTCTCGTCCCTTCGATAATTGTGATTGTAGGAGAACAAGAGAGCAGGACATTCGGCAAATGCAATTGCTTCGAAATTTACGTAGGTCCCCCGAAAAATATATGAACTGTCATTTATATATAAGTACACACAAGAACATAGCCTTGGGTTATATGTGTAAGGCGGGGCCCGAATACCAATCCCAATCGAAATGTGCAACGCTGCACATCCTTGTCTTGGCCTGCGTCTGTCTGGCCTTTCTGTACATGTCCTGTCTGTAATGCAATTTAGTTGCCGTTGTTGTCCTGCACACAGAAAGGCTTGGCCTGGCCTGGCTTGGCCTCGACTTGGCTTGGCTGTGCTCCTTAAATGCATTTGCCTTATTGTTTGTGTTTAATAAATTTTAGCCGCTGTCCTGTTGTTCTGCTGTCCTGTCCGCCGCCAGCAATATTTGTTTGCTGTCCTGTCGAGGCCAGGACTTTCAGGCTGACACGCCCGCACCTCGGACAACAACAAATACGAGACAGCGAGAGGGAGAGGGTATGGGAGGTGGCTAGTGGCTACCAAATACCAAATACTATATGAAATTTGCGTATTGACAAATAAACGTAGGAGCCATGTAAATACAATGGACATGCCAATGGCCATGTTCCTCATCCTGCACCACCGCCCCCCTCCCGGTTCGTGCATATAAAATGTTCAAGAAGTCAGAAGGCATAAATTACATGCAGGTAAATTAAAACGGAATTTATAGCATACTTTGTGGCGCACATCTATTTACAGAGATGGTTTTCCCCCGTATCTCAAACTGGAGCTAGGGTTGGGGTTGGGGTTGCTGCTGCTTCTCAGATGCAGGTGGAAAAGCTTGTTATTGATTTGATGTTGCGGCCAAACAAGAGCCGAGACATCTGGCCATAGCAGGGACAACTTTGTGGTTGTCAATGGTAGAAAGAATGGTTTGCCAACGGGGTGTAATTAACGGAGCCAAGAAAACGATGGGAAATAACGTACATTTTGGATTTTATGGTCAGGCAAAATAAGTTTATTTCAAGTCAGAAAAACTATTCTTCTGATGAGATAATATAAAATCTTGGTATAATAATAAAAAGAAAGATATACAAAGTGTTTAACTTGAGTTTTAAATTAAAGAGTTTTCTTAAAGAATTTACTAAATCTTGTATAAATGTAAGAAAATGTATATTTTAACACAAGATTAATATATATATATTAGGGCGGGTCGATTTAAAAATTTTTTATGCGGCACGGAAATTCGTGTTCT
>JAEIHY010011102.1:0-12273 GCA_018904565.1 Drosophila tsacasi
CCTTTGAGTCAAAGAGGGAGAGAGCGAGTGACTGGCTACTCTCTCTGAGTGGAAGTGCGCAATGGAAGAGCGAGCGCGCGCTCTCTTGTGTATCTGGCACCGTGCTTTGTCCATCAGTATCCGTGAGATACTCTCCGCCCGTTTCATATAAAATCCACGCTAATTGCACGCAGACGTTAAGTCGCCAGTTCAGCTCGCTACACGCAACATCGCTCTAAAAAAAATATATATTTCAAAAATATTTAGAGGAAAAAAAATATAAAAAAAAAACAAGACACTGCTAAAACAATTATTTTTTATACAAAAAACGTCCCACAAGAGACTCGCAGTTGTGAATTATATTAATTCGTGTAAAAGCCAGTCGAAAAGTTGCTTCAAAAGCAATTACAAAAATCGAGAAAAGCTCGCTAAATCGCCAAAAGCTCTGCGCCGGTCTCGTAAATCTCACAAAAAAGCTGAGAAGCGAATTCAGTTATTGCTGAACTTTTGCCATACAAACACATCAAAAAACTGAGCGCCCGAAAACGGGAAGAAAAGAAACTGAGAAAAGAAAAAGAGATAAAGAAAAAGAAGTGAAATACCAGAAATACATACATTTTTATACAAAACTGTGATTCAAATAATTGAAAAGTGCTGAAAAGTGAAGGAGAAAACACTCTCCAAAAGAACAAAAGACATAAAAACTTTGTGAAAAGCAACCAATAAATCCCACAAAAAGCCAAAAATATGATGGGCACAATGTCGCTCCGCCAGCCAGAGAACTGGCTCTACGAGATCTGGCAGAAGGGCTACGACAGTCCCTGCTATGTGATGGTGCCCAATGCAAAAGTATGTATAACTAGGAAAAATCCAATCCAATCCCCCTTCTCATAGGAAAAACCCCTCCCCGCCCGCCACAACCCCCGAAAGTTTACCTTGTGTGTCTCTAGATGCAGTTTTATTGATTTTTACGTCTTTTTTCGGCTGGCCGTGTGAGGCTGCGCGCGTTTTAGTGGCATTTCAATGTCAAAAAGTGTTTGAAGCTGAAAAACAAAAAACCCACAAAAAAAAACCTGTCACTTGTCCATTTATTTTAGCTGATAAATTACTAAAATAAATTGCTAAAAATGGTTGAAAAAAAATGTTAAACAGGCTACCGAAAAAAATGAAAAAAATCAAAGGAGTCCTTTGTTCTTTTTAGAGACAAAGAAATCGGCAGAACCGCATGATTTTCATGTCTCTCCTGGCTACCTAAGGACCTCGAACAAGTGTACTCAAAAAAAAAAAAAAGAAGAAAGAAGAATAAAACCTCGAGTGTGGTTGTTGGTGGTGTGTGTGGCCGCCATGTTTATTTGAGAAGTGCAGTCGAAACCGAAAAAATGAAAACCGAAATGAGAACTGCATATATGAGATGAGATTTTCGAGAAGCGAGAAATGGGAAACAAGAAAACCAAGAGGAGAGACGGCGAGAGGTGTGTTGTGTTGTTTTTCCTGAGATACCTCAGGCCAAGAAAAGCGCGTGACCTGACCCCATGAAAACCCTCTCCACACACTCGCTGCGCTTGTGTGTATCTCGGCGAGAGGAGTGTGTGTATAATTAGCATACCAGAGATGGTGGTGATGGTGGTGATGTGCCCCTCCTAAAGGGAAAACACTCCTCTCTCTATATATACAGAGACCTTTGCTATCTCGGTTTTTATCAGCTTATCGGTGGAGGTATAACCCTCCATAAATTGTGCAAAAACCTGATAATTCCGAGAGCAAAGAATGGTAGAAAAACAAAGTTTTTAGACACACCTGCCTCTGCCTCTGTACATTGTTGAACAACAATTTAATGAGCCATATTTTGACTCTTTTTTTTCCTCTTTTTTTGTTCCTCTCTTGTTTTTTGTATACCTTTTTTTGCACCTTATTGTTAACAACAAGCCGAAGCGGAATCAACCGGTTTGCATTTGTTTAAAGCGGCCGCTATTGTTTCGCTTTACCTTTTTACCCGATTTCTGTCTGCTGTCTGCCGTCTCTGCTTTGGGTCTTTTTATCAAAACTTGACTTCTAATTTTGGTAATGCGATTTCTGTCACTCTTTTTGCACAAAATATTTTATTGATCGAATGTGAGTGAGTGTGCGCGCTTTTCTAAAAATACCATTATGTATTTTTATACAAATTATTTATTAGCTGCCGCAGAAACAGGCGAAAAACGTGCAAAATATAATTTGGTATTTGCTCTTTTGTGTGTTTTGTGTGTTGGTTTCTTTTTTTTGGCACCGCTGCCAGAACATGCGACTTTTCGATGGCTTTCCATGCCTCAGACTCATGCTTTTGGATACTCGTATATGTATTTATATTATGGCATATCGTATAGAATTCGAGGCATGACTAATGGTTGAGGCGTAAAAAAAAGGCGTACTTAATGCTTGCAGGGTTCAGAGTTCTTCAATTAATTGGGGTTTTTTATTATAATTTTTTAAAGGTACTTAAAATGAGCTGCTTGGAATTTCTTTATTTTTAAGTACACATCTTCCTAGCTTTTCCTTATATCCTGCTTTGGCTTTATTTTTCCTTTTTGAGATTTTAATGATGGCCTGGCCCGCCGCAGCACTCTCAACTTTTATTTTTTCGAGCTGCCTGAAAAAACCAGGCCACCAGCAACACACTCTCAGAGTAAATGTCGAAAGAAATTGTTGAAAGTGAAGACGACGACAACGACGAAAGCACTGCCTGTAGCAGCATCCGCAGCCAAAGCTGACTATTTATAGAGATCGCATGTGGAGAGTCGCATCTTTGTGGTTGGGAAAGAAAGAAAGAAAGAAAACTCGACTCCTCATGAGACGGAACTGCTGGCAAACGGCGAATGTCATCGAAAAAACCACCTTTTTAGCCAAAAATGTCGTCGCTCTATTGACGTACACATTAAACATGGGAAAATTCACCTGAACACGTGCCATTAAATGCACACAAAATGAAAGGGAATGAATGCGATTATTCTGGCGAAAAACAAAACAGAAAAACCAAAAAAACCTTTGCATGCACACGCGTTTTCCTTTCGACTTTCCGCCTCTTTAATAGGTTTATTAAATTTTCACATGGTGCAGTCAGGTGAGGCATGAATATGGATGGATGTTCGGTGTGTGTGTGTTTTGGCTTTGGTCTGGTTTCGTTTTTCCCCTCTTTTCCCTGTTTTTTTTTTTTTCTTCTCTTTCCGATGACGTGTTCCCCCTGCGGCTGTGGCATTGACAATGACACGAACACATTTTTGATTCTTCGGGGAACCATTTACATTTACACGGCAAATAAAAATAAAGCCAACTGCAATATAAAGCCAACACGCCACACTGAGCAAACATTGTAGCGAAAATTTGATTTATGAATGGCCCGAGGAGCGAAGCGAAAATTGTAAAAGCAGCACCGGCAGCAGACGAGGCTGTAATGAGTCAGTTTCTGCAGGTGAGAAGAGGAAGTTAGCCTACAATTTGCACTGTTAATCGTATGTGCAAATAGTTTTATTTCTTACCTGTGTTGGGGATTACAAGGGGTGTATTTTTTATGGCATTGAACATATAAACATTTACAGTCTCTGTAGGGAAGATATTTAATCCATTTAAGGTATAAATGAAGTGTGAGAGGAAACTGATGCTAGTTTGCTTGGAATATCTTTGTGGATTCTTATATCTAATCTTTTTCATTTTATTATTTGTACTTTCTTAACAAACACCGAATTTGTACAAGGTATTATTCATCTGAAGATTAGGAAAACGTGAGAATAATTTGTAATGTAAAATCAACAATGTATGAGACAAGTTTAGTCTACAGAAAGCTTAAAAAAGATATCGTGAGTCTGCTTACAACGATAATAGCTTCAAAATAATAACTAAATCATATATATTAATTCCCCTTATACTAAAATTCCCCTAAAGAAACACCTTTCTAACCAAAATATTACCTCTCTTCTTACCTTTCCAGGATCTGGTCAAGTCGCATCTCATGATTGCGGTGCGCGAGGAGGTGGAGGTTCTGAAAGAGCGCATCTCCGAGCTAATGGATAAGATCAACAAGCTGGAGGTGGAGAACACCATTCTGAAGTCGCACATACCGCAGGAGACCCTGCAGCAGATCCAGATGCAGCTCCAGATCGCTGGCAGCCAACAGCCGGCGGCAGTGGCCGCTCCCCCGGCCACGCCAGCCATCCAGGCACCGCCGCCAGCGTCTGCCCCAGCTGCCGCAGGTCAGGCAGCAGCAGCAGCGGCGGCGGCAGGAGCCGTCTCAGCTGTGGTGGTGGCCAGCAGCGGAGGAGCACCGGGTGGTGCCACTAGTCCAGCGTCCGTGGCGGCGCCCACGAGCATTCCCAATGGCAGTGCCGAGAATGGCTCCGTCTCAGCGGTTAGCAGCAGCGGCGGCAGCGGCAACAACAGCGATGCGTCGGTGGATCAGCAGCAGCAGCAGCAGGTTGCAGTGGCGGCAGTGGCAGCAGCAGCAGCAGCAGGAGCGGTACCCACAGTCAACGGTCCCATGTCCTAAGCTGGGGCCAAAGCGCTCGCCTAACTCGGTAGTGTTTGTTTTTTAAGGCCCACCCCCCGGCTGGGTTTGAATAATGAACGTCGTTTTTTATATAAGAATGAAAAAACACCTTGTAATGTAAACACTCAGCTTTGTCCCCCTCTAACTCGCGCCACAGGACGAGATGGTGTCGAGGGAGACGGCGACGGAGCCGAGGAGAGAGCAGCGAAAGTATTAGGCCACAGAGAGTAGCAACAACAACAACAACAACAGCAACAGCAGCAATAACAGCCAGTTTACAGTGGCTAACCGGAGGTTAAGAGCTGTCCGTTTAAGTTATTGCTGCTGGCTGTTAAGAGGATGTTGAGCTGTTGAGCTGTTGAGCTGCTGCAGCCGCCGTTTTGTTAATTTCTCGATTGTGATATTTGTTTAACACACACACATACACTACAGACCCTCAGACACACACACACACACAGATAGACTGCACGCTAACAGCGACTGCGGCTGGCGCTGTTAACGTTTGCTGTTAACTCGCGATTAGGAGTTTAATAATTATATATTTTAACATTGCGCTGCTGCGCTGTTCCTCTATTTTTTGTTTAATACTTTTTTAGTTTTGTTTAACCGTTTGTTTCCGTGTTGTTAACGCTACGAATAAAACCATGTAAAGCATAAAAACACACAACACACACCACACACATAAATGTACTGGCTCTCGAAATAATACTTGAGGAAAGTAGAGTTTTAGCCATGAGAATCGAAGGGATATCAGAGAAGGAAAGAAAGAAAGAAAGTAGGAAGAAACCGGCAGCAGGAATACAAATAATAGAAAGAGTGCTTGGGAAAAACCAGACATCAGAAATCAGGAGGGAAATTTAATGAAAAACATGTGATAATTTGCATTGTGCAGTCAGAGACATAAGATGTAAATTGTAAAAAAAGCAAAAACATTAAAGGCAAAAAGCTAAGAGAGAGAGAACGGGGAAAAGAATACAAAAAATTAAAAACAAGTGTAACCCAATTTCCAAACACACAATTAACTATGATCGATACAAATAATCAATGAATACGAGCAAAAGGCCAGCTGCTATTTTTATAATTTACTTTTAACTCTTACTTTTATTGTGTAAAAAGGAAAAGCAAAAAGCAAGCAAAGCAAAAAGAACACAGCAAATATTAGTTACATCATAACAAAAAATATGCATGTTTCAAATTTAAACAAAAGAAAACAAAAAACACGTAGAAAATTGTAGTAATTCTAGCATATTTTCAAGCTATATATTTTTAACAAAACACAGAAAAACATATTGTAAAGCTATTTAAAAACAAAACAAAACAAAACAAACACAAAATGAACAAGAGGAAACACTCGAAAACCAAACAAAATGAAAGCTTATCGTAATTGTTTGTTAAACTCTTAAAGTATCTGCAAAATACCTGTAAATATTGTGTAAAACTAAACTGAAACAAACAAAAAGAAACAAACACACACTTCTAAAGCCACGAAACGAAAAGCTAAATTTGTAAAATGATGATTCTAATTTCTGTCCCATTCTATTCTTTGTTGTATCGTATTTAGTTGGTAATTCCGCCGCATATTAATCTTAGTTTGGAAAGCTCCCAAGTGCTTATACAAAATCTGTTATAGGATTTTTTTCCCTTACAATCATCACCTATCCCTGCACTCTACACACGACCGACAAATCCATAAAAACTTATATAAAAAACTATAAGTAAAACAAATGAAATACTGCTGCAGCCATGAGATAAAAAGTGTTGACAACATGAAAGAAGATTTAAGGAGCTGTGTCCCTCGATCCGAAGTTGACGGCCCCGTAGACGCCAAGCTTTGTGCTCTGCCAACAAAGTGCACTCACTCATTGGGGAAGCCAGGACACACACAGGATCCGGCCCCAGAGGCACATGAGCAGCCTGCGGAGACTCTGATTGTCTAAGGCTAGCCTGGCAAATACAAAAGAAAAGAAAGCTTAAAGATCCCACATTTATAGGTGAGGATCATCTACAAGAAAGGAACTAAAGTATAAAGTAAAGCCAAGAATAATACTCCAAACTGAAGAGCACAAAACTAGCTGTCTACGCGGCTCAATCAACCAAAGGACAGAGCGACGGACAGAGCGACGGACAGACGAACAAACGGACAAAGAGACAGAGAGACCACAACTAATGCCATCCTCCCCCCCGAACCCTTAGTAATTCTGTTGATAGTATTTCCCTTTTATGATTTGTATTCCTATTCAAAACCATCTTCATGCGCTTCATGTTCAGTTTTTTTCCCCCATTCAGTTATGCTATTTTAAGTCTCTTTTTAAGCTAACTATTAATTTATTAATTAGTTCGTAGGTGAGGAAACAATTCAAATAAATTTAAACGAAATAACTGCAAACAACCTATATTAAAATAAAGGAAAAAATAAAACTATATTGAAAACAAAAATATCGCAGCACTGACTTGTTATTTTGGGTGAATAATTTCTGGTTTTCAAATAGGTGGCTTAAGGTGAGTGTAGCAGAAGCAAAATTTAAAGATCCAATCGTATTAGGATTATACTTTCATTACTAGAGAAGCAGCCAAGAACAGTTCTAGAATCTTGAGAAACACGTTAATGTTAATCGGCCTTGTGTGCGTATACGTTAGTTTTTGGGACTCTGCTATAAATGCCAGAAATAAAATTAAGAAAAGTCGTTAGAATGAGAATTTTTAATCTCTCAGAATCCTCCTATCGGCCAAAAAGCGAATGATTGCCTTACAAACTGTGCTTCCGGTCTAAATTCAGCGCAAAAGTATGCCATGTATTGACACCTCCGCCTGTTGCCAAATAATTCAGCCCAAAAGATGCACCATTATATAGCCAGACAATGCGGTGTTCACTTCTATCATACTTTTATGAGCAACGGTTGAGTGTAAGCCAAGTTATAATCATAACATAAAACCATTGAAGGTGTAGCTATTTTTAAACCAAAAATGGACACCATTTAAAAAAAAAATTAAGGGGTTACATCGACAAAATTGTCAAAAATTGGCCAAAAATTATAAATCGAGTTTTAAATGTAGAAATGTTGGCCTGAAAACCCCAAGAAGAAAAAACTAAACCAACCTGAAATCGATTGAGTGTAAGCCAAGTTATGATCAAAAAACCGCTTACAGAAGTTCACAAATTGCCAAGAAAATAAGTAACAATAGGCGGAGTGGATCGTTTCCCCTATTTATAGGTGTGAGAAAAGAAGAAGGAGAGATATTGATCGAGAGAGAGAATGATGGATCGAATCAGAAACGTAGAGAGACATGGGAGAGAGATAAATAGAGCTAGAGTCTGTCAATTTCTCTATATCTCATTATCTCTCGCAAACTCTAGCTCCATTTTTCTATTTCTTTCTCTCGCATGTCTCTCTTCGTTTCTGACTCGATCCATCTTCTCTTTCTCGATCAATATCTGAACCAATACTATTATCCTATTATCCTATATATAACGCTGATATCTTTAAGAACTAGATACCGTGCTTAATACAAGAATGCCAAGAATATAGTTTGATATAACTTAAGAGCCTTAAGAAGGGTATGTCATTTTATTTCCTAATCTGGATAAGTCAATTTATGCTGTTAGTTTACTTTAACTGCAAGGTTTTCTGGTCTTAACCCTTTCCTGAAACTTGGGGACTGGTGCCTTTTTTATTTCTTTGTAGTAAATAATTTATAATAATAACTTAAAAACTCAAATTATTATACTTGTTTTTAATGGAATGAAGAATAACTTTATTTGTTCAAATGATTTGTCTTTGCATATCGAATCTGACTTAAGCTTAGGAATCTATTAAAAACTCGTTAGAATACTTTGGGTGGCCTCTTTAGAAATCCGTTTCGGGGCTTTGTGGCCTGGCCTCGTCCGACAGCCTCTGGTGCTGGGTTACCTCTGTATTTGGAGGAGAATGCGAGCTTATGGGAGCTACTTCCTGCGCCACCTGCTGTTGATTCTGCGGGAGTCCTTGTGCCTGCACCTGAGGAAGCACATATGCCTGGGGCAACACTTGTGGCTGAACTTGTGGCTGGGTGACCACCACCTCATCGGTGTCCACGGTATCCTGACCTCGGTCTGCCTCCTGTTTGGGGGCATTAAAGGACCTCAGATTGCCCAACTGGCTGCGGACATCCGACTCGGTGAGAAGGTGCACCGGCACATTGGCAGGCACTGCCAATCGCTTGGGACTGGTGCTGCCATCGTCCGGCTTGCGTCTGTCTGGCGGGAACACAACCTGTGCGTAGGTCACACCACTGCCATTCGGCTCCACAATGCTCTGAGCTCCGCCCGAGGAGGTTGTCACCGAACTGGGATTCCTGAAAACGGAGATTGTTCCTGGGTGGTGGTCTTCCGTCTCCTGGGGAGCATCCCGACGCTGCATAGGCGAGGCCTGAGCCAAGGATGTGGTCGTGGTGGTCACCGGACTACCGCCTCGGGGAGCACTTCCCGAGACTGTTGTTGTTGTGTCCTCGTGGGGAATGGGGGCGTACAGACTGGGCGTGTAGTTGTTATCCGTCACCTTGCAGTTGTAAAGGTTCAAACCCTTGGCGAAGACATAGACAAAGATGTCGAAGAATATGCTGGCGAGGATCAGAGAGGCGGTTAGAATGTCAATGATGTTGCCATGCTTGGGCGTCTCCCGCAGCAGGCAACGCTCATAGTTGGGAGCCCAGTAGACGCAAGTGGAACCTGGGTGACAAGGAGAAGAAATTAATAAAATATTTCTTGATACAATAGACTCTTTGCTTACGTGTCACCAGATCGTAGCTGAGATGCACTGGAACATAGGCGAAGAGTCCCACGATCATAACCTCAAAGGCCAAGGCCAAAGTCTTGTCCTGCGGCAGGACAGCTCGCAATGTAATCAATGTCTTGCCTATAGCTCCGACGCCCATTAGGAAGGCCACCGAGATGCTCATTATCTGGAAGATGATGATGGCCGACTGGCAGCTGCTGGCACTACATGCGCCAGCAGTTGCTCTCATCTGACCAGTGGAGTTCATAGTCTGATCCCCACTGCAGCTGCATCCCTCGAACAGCTGGAAGCTGTTGATGGAGGTCTGCTTGGAGCAGCCGGCATAGCAGGGCGAGAAGTAGGTGACCGTTCCGTTCTCCGGACAGACGGGCATGAAGGCGGTGGGCGTGCACAGGCACTGGCTGGAGCAGTACGGCTGGCTCAGCTTGCCACCCACAATGCCTGCAATGGCGCCAACATCGCACTTGATGAACACCAGGCCCACAAAGATGGCCACCAAGTGCAGGCTCAAACCAATATTGATTCCCGTGATGGTTCGAGCCGAGAGTCTTGCCTTCGAGATGATCAGTCCGCTGATGAGCATGCCCACCGCCATAACTGGTGGCTTGAGGAAGTAGGAGACAAATGCCGAGGTCCACTCCTCCGTGAGGCCATCCTGCTCGTTGTAGGGCAGGAAGAAGCGACTCTGCAGGTAGCTCTCCTCCTGGAGGCCAAAGTTCGCCAACGCACTCTGCACACACATGATGCTCAGCAGGTTGAACATCAGCAGGCGGTTGTTGAAGAGCCTCTTCAGCGATGGCCAGAAATCGGAGTCATCCAAGTAGGTGGAGAACTGACTGCCGAAGGTTCGCATGTTGGACTGCTCGATGATCCGCTGGGCGGCCTGATGGATGACCGTCTTGGGCAGCCGCTTGGGGAACAAGCCCAGCATTACGGCTCCCACGAATATGAAGGGGGCGATGATCACCCAGCCAAGCCACCAGCCCACATGGGTCAGGCCGACTCCCAGGACCAAAAGCGATCCCATTTGCTGACCAAAGACGCGGGCGGCCAAGGCGGCAGCTATCACCGCCGGACTATCCTGTGACAGGGAATTGTCATCTATATAACTAACACCCAGCGTGTAGTAAGCCAGACTGCCCATGCCCAGAGCCACCTGCAGCACGAAGAGCATGGCCAGGGTGAGGGTGCTGCTCTGGGCCTCGGTCAGCGTCAGCTTCTGGAACTGGGCCAGCGAGGTGGCGCACAGATTGGCATCCAGCAGGGCGTCCTTGGGTTTGGCACCATTAGCACTGAAATTGCACATATTTAATTATATAAATTAGCTTGTATTTTAAAGGTTTTCTTAGCTTCTTGGTTACTTACAAGTTCATAATGGAGGGAATCACGGCCACCACGCAGGTGACTGCCTGCAGCATCAGAGTGCCCACCAGCCATTTGATGGGATGGTAGACATCCGCCCAGTAGGCAAAGGCCAGGGCAAAGACCGCCTGGACGAGGCCACTGGTCACCAGCAGCCAGTCTGAGGATGAGGTAAGATGGAAAAGGTATTAATACAGCGCGCGCAGGTGTTTTCCTCTTTCTTATTGGTTTGTTTTGTGAGCCCCTCGTCGCAGTACTCGCAGCCTTATCTAACCAGGCGATATGACGTATGAGTAACGCAACACAAAAACGGACAAAAGGCATTCTATAACGCCTGTCAAACTTTTATTGAGGGAAAACCACTTCCGTTGGAATGGGACTGCCTTACGAAAGAGAGCATTTCTTCGGGAAGGGTTGAGGGGCAAGGAGAAAAATACGTACTAACTTTTGCTACGATTATGAATTGCGAATCCCAGTGCCCGGCGATGACGCATACAAATGTCCACACAGTCATAACATTACAAGCAAATTAAAAGGTTTACGGTTGATATATGAACTATGAGATACCCTTTCCTTGGAGCTGGTTGTAGGTTTTTTAATTATAGTTAGCGATTTCATAGATAAGAACTGTTTGGATGGTATATTATAGCAAAGAGATAGTTCGATAAATGGATATCATAAAGATTAATATCACAATTAGTTGCTAAATGTAGCCCTTCTCTTAAGTAAATTGTATTTCATTATAGCAACAAATATATAAACCTGAACTACAATTTAAAATGCTATTTGTTGTGACTTTAAAAGTATTTAAATTAAAGAAATGGGAATTTTCGTAAATTAATTTATGCTACAACTTAAATATAAAGAATCTAACCTCTACAAAACTCCAATATTACTCCCTAAAGAACCCATTTCCTCTAGAATTTAAATATCAAATACCTTAATTTCGTTCAATTAGAAATACCTCCCACAGAATTAGAGCACCAGACCCACTCACAATCATCAACACAATATCGCAAAACTGATAACTGAACAGAAATCTCCACGTAGAACCCGGCCAACACCTCGAATTCGCTCCGCAGCCGTGTTAGCATTCTGCTTCTCGTATATTTTTGCGATAATAACAACCTACGCCCTTTTTGGGCCTTACTCACCGACTAGCAATGTACTGTATCCGAATTCGAGGGCTGCCTGTTTGGCCGAGACCCGGAAGTAGGACTCGCAAACGCCCTGGAAGGTGCCGGAAATGGCCAGGACCAAGACAAAGGTGCGCAGGCGGGCGAACTTCTGGCATCCTGGGCCGCGGCACCAGCCCAAGCCCTTGATGCCGCAATCGACACTATCTGTGTGGCATAGAGAAAAGGCACCATTAATATCACGAAATCATCATCGGATCGTGATGATTGTCAAGATTTGGGTCACGCACCATCGGGTATATTGTTGGCATTGACCGCTATCTGCGATAAATCGGAGTTGCGCGTATTCTGCGCCATATTCGTATTCGATTCGGGTTGGGGTTTCGATTATATTCACTTCACTCGTCGTTTGTCGTATTGATTTATTGATAGCTTTGTGTTTGTATTTCTTCAGTGGCCCTGGGGCGATGGCATCTTTGCCGGGCCAAGACACCAACGTCTATTCGAA
>JAEIHY010011104.1:0-22655 GCA_018904565.1 Drosophila tsacasi
TTGTCATCAAAAAGTTGATTTTTGCAATGTATCTCTATCTTTCCGGCCATTGTGCGTCGTTGCGAATCCGATTGTCAGTCTGAGTAAACATCTCGGAAATTGTGGCAAAGCGCTGATGGATGTTGCCGCAATGGTCACACATGATTGAGTCTGTCCAAATCTGATGGGATTTCCGATTTTGCCTTCAATCTCGCTCTCTCTTTCCTTCCCTCAGAACATTTCGGCGGAGGTGATATTCAGCCTGGTGAACCGTCTCATCGTGGGCATGGTCAGGCTGGCGGGCAGCAACCAGAGCGGGGTGACCCCTCGAACAGAGGCCAGCGTTCAAAAACCACCACCTACTGCGTTCGATGTGACCATCATGATCTTCGGCCTGAATGACACCGCCGTCAATTACGATCCCTCGATGATCGTAAATCCCGACCAGCAGTACGTGGGCGAGATGGAACCCTATGGCGGTCTCGAGGTCGAGCAGATTTCGGACGCCGAACTGTATGACAATAACCAAAGGGAGGCACTAGAGGTGGAAGAGGCTGAGTTGGATGGAAACGAGTCCTACGAGTACGCCGATGAGTCTACGGAGGGACCTTTTGCGCCCACAGATTACTTTGATACGCCGGACAAGAACATTGAAATCGGACAGAGGCAGCCGGGTGAGTTAGGAGATGATGCAACCTGTGGACTATAGTGAGTTCCTTACATTTTAGGCGATCGACTGTTGTACGAGTGCTACCACACATCGCCCGATGAGTCCAATGGGCAGAAGAAAAATCAATCGGTCATATTCTACTATATCGACTCCGCCTCGATAACCTACGTCAAGTTTACTGTTATGAATGTGAGTATATCCAAAATCCCCGTGATTTCGGATGTCACTTTTCCGACTTAATAGCTCAGATAAATAATTTGCTTATTATATTAATTCCTACACTTCCAGCATTATGGAAATAAGAACATCTCGGACCCGGACTACATTGCTCCCGTGGCGGAGTACAGTCACTACTCGAAGAACACACTAAAGGCCGTCATCACGGACTTTGACACGGAGAACCTCTTCGTCCAAATGTACATCTATGGATACCGCGCTAACGAGGCTCCGGCCACGTATGTGCCCTTCCTGCCGCCGCCACACTGGCAGGGAAGTGGTGGGTCCATGGAGAGTCGTACCCCGCTCTTAACGCCGGTGCAGACGATGCAGCTGCTCCTGATGACCGGCCAGAAGACGACTCCGCCGCCGGTTGTGTACAACGAAAGCGACACCGAGGACCAGCCGACCATCAAGCCGGAGGAGATGGAGTTCACCCGGATTGTAAACGATTTAAGCGAGGCGGACTCGGCGATGCGTCAGTTGGATCCAAAATTTGTGGTCTCGCTGGGAGTGTTACTGCTCCTGGTCCTGCTCCACTAGCGGGGAGTCATTAGTTAATCCATGGAAAGCTTTATGAGTAGTCTTTAGTCCAACATTCTGTGCATTGTATTTTACGAAATAAACTTTTTGGCCTAACCCAAGCACACCGTACACACACAGGACACTCGCTCTTCGAAAAATTGAAAAAGTTGCCGGGAAAAGTAGGTCATGGCGTTGGCTTGGCCCCTGACCCCCATCGTCCTCATCCCGAACCACAAATACCACACACACACACACACTGTGAGCGCAACCCTCGCCCATAAACCAACTCCCTTGGCAAATTATCTGCGTCGGCGGCGGTGGTTGATTCGGCATTGCAGACAAAGGAAAAGCGGCTACGAAAAAGTGGAAATCCAACTGACGACAGCGGCAGTTTTCCGCCCACACCCGGCGAATGTGTTTATTTGCCTGGACATTAAGTCAGCAGACCCAAATGTGTCCTTTGCCTTGGCAATTTATGTGCCTTGTATTTTGTTTCAACGCAGCGGGCGAGAAGAACAAAAAATGGCAAAATTGGGAAAGCGAAATGGCTTTCCCAGTTCGAGAGGCGAAAAATCAAGAGTGAGTGATTTACGACAGAAGCCCTACGCGAAATAATCCTTTAAGTATTTGGAAAGTTTCAAAGGCTTTCCCTATTCAGTGAGGCCAATATATGAAAATATATATTGTAGTTCCTATATCATAGCAGAGCTGTGTTGTCAAAGGAATCTAATAACTTGTATTTCAATTTCCGGTTTGCTGTCCTACTGGAAGCACATCCTTGTGGCGATTTTGTGGCTGCACTGCCATGAAGCTGACGGTTTCCTTTGTTGGTTGTCGGTAGCAGGTGGAAAGAAATTCCAAATACGAAATGCTGCTACCTGGGAGCCTGCAGCAGGAGCAGTAAAAATGTCACAGCCACACAGAGAGACGAGGATGAAACCATTGCGGTATAATGGCTTTAAGGGGGAGATGAGCAGCAGCAATAGCCAGGAAAGTGTCCGGCACAAAGGACATGTGAGTGAACGACGGCGCCGGAGTTGGGGAGCTTTGCAGATTGGACTTCTACCGCAGCATTCCGAGGGAGTGGAACTGGCCCCCTAGGGCACAGCTTACCGACAATATTTATGTTTAATTTACAACTGAAATTTAGCAATATTTGCGACACTTGCAGCGGTTCCCATGAAGAAGCTGAAACTTTAACAGTTTCAGGCGAGAGTCATCAGCTTGTGCGGAATTGAAAATTTCTTTTTATGCTTGGTAACGCTTACGGAACTTTTTATGCTCAGACATATAATTCAGGCATTATACGAGTGTATATATACGAGAAAACACGTGTAGATGACACTGCGGAAAACACTGGTGCTTTAACAATTGTAAGATTTTAAAATGTTGTAACTTTTGACAAAGAAATATGTTATTTATTAAACGAGCTCAATCAGACAAGGTTTATTAAAATTATTATTTTTAGCTTATATTAACTTGGCATACAGAAAAATACTCTTACTTTGCACAATTCATAATTTTAAAGCTTAGGCTACTTTAGCGAACTGATTTTTCTCGCTGTGCCTGTCACTGTGCTTGTGCGGCTAGGCGTGGCATTGTAAACAATAAGGGATAAGCAGCGCACAAGTGTCGTCCGCCTTCGAGTCAGTTTCTCTCCGAGTGCCCTGGCAACCCACCCAATCCAATCCAATTCCCATCACCCAACCCAATCCTCTGCCGAATAGCAGTTCCAATGCCAGGCCAACGATGCCAGAAGGGGTGACGTGAGCTTTTGTCAATAACTTAATAACTTAAAATATGGTTTAATGCTCACGTAACAACATTTTGCCACTTGTGCCAAGCACACGTAGGTGTGAATGGGTCGGATGGCCAAAAGGGGTGCGGGACGGACCCTTGTCGAGGCGGGTTACTTAAGGTCGCATCGCGCCACCCTTCATTCAAAGCCAAAGCCAAGGCAATCGGCAGGCGCAGGAGCGGGAGCGGGAGCCACAGCAAGAAACCGAGCTGAAGGCGGATCAGGCCGACCAGACAATGCCAATGGCAATGGGAATGGGACTGGCAACTGGCAACTGGCAACTTTTATGGGTGTGCGGTGGCTATGGTTCCGATGGCTTACATGTGTACACACCGGGATATAGTCGGACTATGCCGATATATCTGTGTGCGTTTCGCCTCCTGGCTGTGCGCACGTGCTCCACCTTTTGATCCTTTTTAATGCCAGCCCAAAAAGCGATATCGATTTTTTTCCTGCATGTTATTTTTTTGCTTGCCTGCCGCTGGAGGAGATGCCCGGGCCCCAAGCGGACTTGCATATGTGTGTTTTCGCATTTAAAATAATTACAAAACAGCTGGTTTCAAAAAGTGTAACTTAGGGGGTGTTGTTACATAGCGCTCTGACTTATTTTAATGAGTACATTAATTACTTGATTGTTTACTACCTTTAATGTTTTTAAATCGTATATAAGATATTTAAGGGCTAAATCTGTACCCACAACAAGGTCTAAGAGCCTGAATTGGAGCGACTGTCCTTACATTCGCCATTACCACAATTCGGTGGGGGCAGTCGCTCCAGTGCCTCCATTCTACTCCAACTGCATAATACATTCTCGGTCTGTGTTTTTCTGTGTTTGGAGACAAAACTCAACTCATTAGCGTGTGTGGTACAGGCAGGAGAAGGGGAGGGAGTCGAGTGGGGATTCGCCACTGCTCCCCACTCACAATGGGAGCACGGGGCGTGGCATGTGGCACATGTCTGGCTCACTGGTTTCTGCATTTGAATTTGCATTTTATTAAATTTCAAAAGCCCTCCTCACATGTCCCCATATAGCCAGCATTCTCCCACTTGAAAACCCACCTGAAGCGGCCGTTGTTAGACAGGTGAAGCGTGGGGGTAGGGTTAGGGGTGCAAAGTGCCGCCAAGAGGGTGGTGGTGCTGCTGCCGAGTGCAAAAGGTTCAGCATTGCATATTTATGCACTTAATAACGCATTTTAGCATGCTCAAGTGCATCTCATCTTTTGTTACATTCCGCCAACAGGAAGGGGATGAGGATGAGGCTGGGCCCTGGGAGCTAAGGGATGACATATGGAGAATGGGCGAAATCCAGGCGATACAATGCGAAATGAGTTTCCCAGTGAGCGCAGCCAAATGTTGTCTGTGCAAGTTGACAAATGGAGCATGAGAGGAGCTGACATGTCCAAACATCCAGAATGCATTCTCATATTACATAGAGGCCTTCAGTGAAATTAAAGAAGCTTAAAAAACATTTGTATCTGAGATAACATATTCTGAGAAATTGCCTTGTGATTTAAAATGAATTTTAAGTGTCTAGAAGTGTGCCTTAAATTTTTTTATTCAATTTATAAGTCAATTTGTATATATTTCCCAAGCACTTGTATTTCACATTTTAATGAGGGAATTACTGGTGAATATTCCCAACAGAAAAATACAAATATATATAGGAGCACTTGTAAACTTTTAAGAGGATTGTAGAAGCGTTCAACTTTTATTTATCCATATGTGTATTCCTGGAAGCGAAATGAAAAACTGAAATAACCACAAAGCTGAGTAGCTCTTCCCCCAATCAAAATCAGTGCCGTAGGGACTGCAATCAACTTTGGTTCCTGCAACCTACTGGCAACCGTCACTGGCAGTCGAGTTTTATGCAATAACAATGGGACAGGCGGTTGCATAATTGATTGATTGAATCCGTATGCAACAATTGGACAGAGATGGTAAGCCAACAAGGGACAGCGGTTGTGGGGAAAGGATTTCGGGCTGGTTGAGTGCATGTGTGTATGCTTGCCTTCATGTCCTGACGTTTCCCGACATTGTTGGCAAGTGGCAGAGGCACAAAACACAAAAACCGCACTTGCTACTGGACGTCGACAGACTTGATCGAAGGCAGGGCTAACAAACAAACAAACAAGGAAATGGTGGACAAACCAATCAATGACACAACTGAAAGCCACAACGTCACCGAAGTGTGAAGAGCCAAGTGGGGATGATTGAGCAGCCCCACACTCGCAAAAAAGGAGCTGCTAGGGGCAGTAAAGAAAGTACACAAAACTAGCAAAATGCAAACAAGCAAACTAAATATATCAAACTTGAAATTCATTTCAATATGATACTGTCTAAAGTTCGTGAAGAAAGCTTTTAAGTCGATTGAAATTGTGTGCAAATTGAAGACAAATCGATATTCATTTGCTGCCTAATTGCTAAAATTTTTTAACTGGATCTAAAAGGTATTCCTAACACTTGGCACCCCACTTTTCTCAGGGTGCATCCCATAGCCATCGCTCAGGACATGTGCGGCTGCGATGTGGGCACATTAAATTACAGTTTTCAGAGCCAAGAACAAACAGGCGAAAGTGCAGAAGCTCATTTAGCAAAGGATGTGAAAGTGGATGTGGCCGTTGGTCTCGATTGTTTGGCAAGTGGCGCCGATCGGGATTCTCTCAACCAACCACGTCCTTGGCCTGGACGGGACGCCATCTAATTGAAACTGTCAGCGACAGGCCTGGGTCGTAAATCAGAGCTGGGCCGCGCCGTTAGAACTAAGCCAAGTCTGTTTCGAGATGTTGCCGCTGCCTAAACAATTAAAAAGTTTTCAATTAACTCGCAGCTACGAAATTGGCACTTGTAATCGGCACCTGTTCAACAAGCGTAACAAACAGAGGCCCGCGGATGTTTTCCGAGGGCGGCTTCCTTCGGTCCTGCCCAAATAAGCTTCGGGGGGAGGTGGGCTGGGGCATCACTACCACAAGCGGGCACGTAATACATTTATTACGCGTGAGCACGCCGTCGAATGGAAGTGTGTGTGTGCGTTTGAGGGTAAATGAGTTTTTAACATTGCGTTGCATACTTTCGGGGTGGCAAAGTTTGGCTTTAAAGAGGAAAATTCAAGAAAAACTTAGTGGAAAACACTACTATGAATAGCAGCTCGGTAATTGTGCCTAGCTGAAAAAAGATTTACAAGTCCGAGTTCTTTTTACCCTACCTATAAGCTTGCACATTTGCATTGGGTTATACAACTGAAGAGGTTTCTTTAAAATATTTTTAAATTGACTAAAGAATTTAATGCCTTATGCTTGATTGACCAGAAAAATCTGAAATCGGGAGATATTACTACGACATATTCATACTTAATTAGTATTTTTAATATAAGTGTTATCTAGGCTATATTCAAACAGCTAAAAATCTACTACAAGCACCCGAATGTATGTATTTAATTTAATTAAATGTTATAGCTAGGTATATGCTCTTTAGCTGGGAACCATCATCGCTGCCTAACAATGAGCGCGGAAAATGGTGGAAAGGTGGCGAGAGCTCGGTATTCTCATGATCCGGTGGAAATTAACTTAGAGCACGCAGCGCCAGCACAAAATGCGCGACTGCGAGCATAATGGTCTGCTGCACATAATTAGCCAGTGGCTGGCCGAGGGCTATTCAAGTGGTTTTGTGGTCACTGACCAGCAGCAGCAGCGGCAGGAGTCACAGGGCCAGGGACAGGAGCAGAAACAGAAGCAGGGCCACTCAACTGTCGCCGCGCACAAAGATTGAAAAGAACTCAATTATTTTTTACTGCGCGTAATTAAAGCTCAGCAGAAACGGGTAGGGGAGATCCCTTCGGATTGTCCTGTGTCAGTGGCGCTGGCAAATATTAATGATGTTAAGCTCGCTGCGAACTGCTAATGATGCTGCTTGCTGCTCCTGCTACTGCTACAGCCACCAATTCCACAACTCTATAGTGTAGCTATGGCTACATTCGCCGGTTTCATCAACAGTTGTCAAGTTAATTACGCTAAGTGAACCATTTCAGCTAATAGCCATCAGCATCGCCATCAGCTACAGCTACAGCTTCAGCTTCATCTTCAGCTCCAGAAGCGTATTCCACTTCAGCCTGAATAGAAATTGTTATTCTTTTTGCATTATTAAAAGTTTTGCGAGACGAGGCAAGTTCATAAAAAATATGGCATACTCTTGAGCTCGCCATAAATATGTAAAATACATTTCCAGTTGCCGCCGGCAATTTAAATGCCTGGCGGGCAATATATATGGTAGGCAGTGCTCCTACAGTGCTTCAAATATATAGGTGGAGTCGAATTCATAATATATACATTGCCCTTTCAATATGAAGATATTAAAATGTTCTAAAAAAAGACCTTAAGGTATAAGAAATGTTTGAAGGAGTTTTCTATAAAATCAATGTCTATCAACTCACAAGAAGTTACTTAGAGCTGAATCTGGAATATGCTCTAAAAGTGTGATTAAAATATATAATTGCACTGCATTTTTCAAGATACATTTTAACGATCTCTTCTCTGACTCACTTTACCCAATCAGCCGTCTCAATACGACATTTTCCCTCATAATCGATACAGAAAGTTTCCACTTTTCGTTATCGGTCCATCATTTAGTTATCATTAGATTTCATTTGTTATGGATTTTGCATAAAGCCGAATCGCCAGAGAGGAAATTATGGTTCCCAGCCCAGGGATTTCCCTTCCAAAAAAACCGACATGTGTGTCATATACCAGAGGAGACGGAGAAGACTGGCTATTAAATTACGTTTTATGATTGGAGGCTGTGTCCTTGTCCGCTGGCATGTCAATTTGCTGCGTCAATTTATGCAAAAGGCCCGCGACAGTTGTTCAACCCTTGGGATGATGGAAAAAAGAGCGAAGGAGCAAAGGAATCCCATGTAGTCCAGTTTCGGCATTGTTTGAGTTTCCGCCGAGTCTCTAAGGATTCTGTGTTTTTTCTCTTCCCGAAGCGAAAAGCTAACAAAAAAAAAAAAGCTAACAAATCAACGCACTCAGCGACGATGACGCACTCCATCATCAATATTCTATTAATGGCAGTGCAGTTGTTTAAATATTATGATCCCCAAGCAAAATTTGACTCCTTTCTGGAGAGGGGGCAGGTACTTAAAAAATCACTTCGGAATATTTCTCGCTTGTTTTAATACGCACTCGCTCATCCCCTCGCTGAGATGATTTATGCGGGGAGGAAATGGAAATGAGGACAACTCCCCGATGGGTTCATACTTGCTTCGGCCTGGGCAATAGTGCTGCTTATCGCCCGTAAATTGCTCAAGGGCGTAACAAGGAATTAAGCTTGTGGCTTAGCGCACTTGCAACAGAAATGGAAACGTAATCGGAATGGAAATGGAAACGGAAATGGGATGGTTTCGGGGAGGTGGGGCTGCATGTTGGGTTGCGGGGATATGGATAGACACGCGTCTCTCTCACAAACCTCGACACGTGTCCGTCGCCACACAAACACATTCCCGGCAAATACACTTACAAATATTTGGGTTTGGAAGAGGAAAGATAAGTATTTTATATATATTTCTGATTATTAATTTCATTTTGAACATCAAAAGCCCTTCTTTCAGAAGTCTTTCCGAAATTTAGCTGTTTTTCATATATTTATTAAAATTAACCAGTAAGTTATCTAATATTCTTAGTGTACCTCTTCGTGTTGAAAACAAAATTGAAAACTGTTAAACAAATCGCAAACGGGTTTATTGCTCGAACTGTGTGCTGCACGGCTCAAAGGACGCACCGAGATAACCAGCATACACAGCACACCCCATCCCAAGCTTTCAACCCATCCAACATTCAGCATCCTGCACATATCGGGCTCAGAAAGGGACCGGAGACCTACAGACCAAGGAGCCACTTGAGGCTGCGTGGGCCGCATTCACTTAACTTTAATTTTGCGCTACAACACACGGAGGGGGAAGGAGCCCCGCGACGGTCAAGGAGCCGAGACAGACGTGATTGGGTTTTTATATTCAATATAAAAGGGATTATATGGCGTTTGTTGTGCAAGCATTGAAAGTTCATAATGATTGGAAAAGTTATAGCCACTCAGACGGGCGGCACCTTCAGAGATAGACAGACTGGCGGACCCCAGGCCCCGCTCGCTTCCGTTTGAGCTTCGCCCCACACGTGGCGTGTAAAATCAATTTGGAGCCCAAAATGAGTGCAACGTGGCCATTAGGGAGTCCTACGTTCTGCGACACCTGCCAGGTCGTCCTTCACACGGCCACGTCCACGGCCAGGTGCATAAATACGTACCGCTCCATCCTAAAAGCCGCGGGGCGGCACCTAAGCTCTTCCGGCGTGTATGCGTTGGGCATGTGTGAAATATCCAGCCCCGCATGGAGATCATCTAGCTAATGCCAGGGATGCCATGAAATTTCCATGAACTCGCCTGAGCCGAAGCCACTTTCCAATTTATGAGCTGACCACACACACACACGAAACACCATTGCCTGTCCGCCCCACTCATCCATTGCGGCTAATGGCTAACGTTCGGGCTTAATAGTTTCGCCTGACAGTTTAAAGTGTCGGACAGTTTAATGGACTTTGTCCAGTATTTATTGTATTCATTTTACACCGACAACCATCGAACAAATGAGATGGAAAAGGCCGCTCGATACACTAAGGAAAAAAGGACCTTGTCAAGAGAGTAAAGTAACCATTGAATACGGTTTAATAAAATTAATGAGAATATTTTATACTTTTAAGGCTAAATAACATTAACTTAAATTTAATGAAGAACTATCTCTCTCCTTAAAAAAAAATCTCCCTTCGGTTTGTTCTGTGCAGCCTTGTTAAGTATCAAAACTAATGGCCTTTGGGCAGGACAATTGTTAATGGTCGAGTATGAGAAGTACTTACCTCGGGTATATCATCTGGCACCTTTCCCATCCATGATAACGAGAGTATCGTGCAGTCGCATTTTGTGTTGATGTTCCGCTCGAAATGTAAATGCATTTTATGGCCCGAAAGCGAAGGCCAGCTATTTCCTCAAGTTCGTTCGGATAAAGTTGTTGCTGTTCGCTGTTTTAAGCCACACACATGTTGCTAAAAGAAAACATAGAGGGAAAATAGATGGGGTTTCATTATCGTTTAGTATAACATGCCAATAACTAATTTACGACGAAAGCCAAATGGAGTTGTAGTTGATGTTCTTGTTGCTGCTGGTTGGCCCACTCCAGCTGCCAATGTTGTTATTATTACGCTTCGTGTTTTTGTTGTTGTTCCTGGTGCCTTATCAGGCCAAAGCACACACATTCAGCAGCAAGCCCTGCCTTACTGCGGGTCATTGGCTGTGTTTTGTACGGGGATTTATCGACGGGTGGAACGATGTCCCCGGCATATGTTCGCCGTGCCCGGGTATCAACTTCATCTTTCCACTTCCCTCAAGGGTTGACAAATTGCACACGAACGGAGCAGGACACACAGTACCACGTACACGACATAATTTGAAGCATACTTTGCAGGGCACACTAATTGGTATTAGTGGGAAAGTGGATGTGTCGTATCTGCCTTTGCTCCCGCCAGTCGCACGGATAACCCGGATAACCCACTCACCCATACAGCCACACACTCGCACAGGGCCCATAAAAATGCTCTTTAGCAAATGGCTTACATATTTCTGCACGTTTGTATATGTATATTTTCCTGCAAAAGCTGAAAACTTTTAGCGGAAGTCGAATGCCTCGGTGGCTAAAGTTTAAATTTTGATAATTTGGTTACTTTAGCTTTTCCAAAGTTAGTTTATGAGCATGAGCATAAGCGTAATAAGATAATCGCAAAGTATTTAATTCTTTGTAAATGAATTTAATAGGTTAAAACCCAAGAGGGTTGGGTTGCTTTTGAAGCTTGAAAGAAGACAAAAATGAGGAAAGCGAATATATTAGCTTTCTTTGGCTTTGATCAGTGACTCGGTTTCCTAGAAAACCTTGGTAGAACCATGCCAATTAGTCTAAAGCTGTATAATTCCCGAATCGTTTCTTGACTGCTCTATAAAGCCTAACAAATAAAGCCAAAGAATGGGCTGCCTTAATGGGCTCAAAACAATTCAAATTTAAATCGTGTGCTCCATTTATTCAAGGAAAACGTGTCTGTACTCCCCACGAATTGAAAAATATTTAAAATGCCATAAATGTTGTCAGAAGTGTCTTGTCACTTTTCCTACGCCACTCATTTAAATTATTTAGAAAGTTGTAGAGGCAAAAAGCCGAATAAAGTTGAGCGCTGCTAAGAGCTCAGGGCAAAGAAAAACAATCCCTTGCTGAGCAGAGCAAAGAGGAGCTGCTCTCCTTCAGTACGGGAATGTTTCAAATTATGCCTGAATAATTGATATGGCTGCTGCTGTCTGTTGTCTCGTTTGATGACTGCCTGACTAGCTGCCTGACTGGCTTCCCCCTCTCCGTCTCGGCCGAGAATTTATTTGTGTATTTGGTCCTAGGTAGGCGGTCTCTCCGTACACGGACAAAGATTCCCAAGGACTTTCAATCTACGAATTAATGTTCAAACAAAAATATAAGGCTTCAAGCTTGTCAGAGTTATGATAGCACAAATATTTAGCTTGCATTTTGTTTGATTTTATTTAAGGTAAGAGAAATTGACACCAGGAAAATATGCATTTTATTATTCATATTGTTATTATAATTTATGTATTTATTTTCATATAAAGAATAATCCAAAATATAAATAAATAAATGTAATATATCTATATGTATAAATATAAAAAAATAAATAATAACATATCCTTGCTAAGTTATTCTAGGCAAAATAAGACTCGGCACAATTGCTTCCTTAATTTGTTCAGTGCACTCTGCCATCGCCTGTGGCTGGGAGGACCGGGGAGAAGGGGCAGAGCTCAGACAAAAGCACACACACACGCATTTGCTTCAATTATGTCGTGCGCTCTGTCTGATTGAATTTGACATGTTATATACCATTTTTGATTGCGTATACGCCCCGGGGGCAAGCCGTCATCGGCAAAGGCATCACTGCAAGGACCGAGACGGACCAAGGAGGAACGCCAACTAATGGAATCCTTGGGAATGAATACTTTTCGGCAATGGCCCTTTGCCTGCTTAAATATTGATAAAAAGCCAACTACAACTCGTTATAAATTGAAGAGTCCTCCGAATTCCATTTCAATGCGAGACACAGACAGCGGGAGGAATGCATTCTCGAGTAGTTCACGAGATGAATGATTGCACATTCGCCATGGGGCACATGCGGGACGTGTTACTTCCGCCACTCTGCAGCCAGACAGCCATTGTTCGCCTGCTTTTAAATTGTTCAACGTGGCAACGGGCTGGCAGCCAACCTGCACTTTTCCACCCAGCAACCACCATCTGCCATCCATCCTGGATGGAGCAATGCATCGCCCCGCCTGCTTTCTGCCTTCGGCTTTCGGCGCTTTCATGCGACATTGAGCACTTTTTAGCCGTGTGCGGTTCATGGCCGCCATAACGCTGCAAAGTAACGAAAATAGCTGAGGTGGCGGCGGTGGTGGTGGAAAACCTGTCGAAATGCCAGTCAGACCGGGAAATTCTTCGCAGGTGTGCAGCGGACACGACAGCCTGGCCAGACATCATGAAATATGCATTTAACCATCAACAATGGTGCCATCAGCCTTGGGCAATGGCCAAGAGCAAAACTTCCGAATATATAAGCTAAAATGCTCTGTAAAAGATTACTTAATCGCTTTGCGAAGCATTTTTTATTGATTCAATTTCAGCAATCAAGAGAAACGTTGTGTAAATATTGTAATTAAACAATGAAACGGATCGAATTTCAAGCAAATATTTCAATATGTTAAGCGATACTTCTTCGCTCTCTGACCTCAGAGGCAACGCCATTTTGGCACGAGGATAGGATTTGTTTGGGCTTTGCCATTAAAAGTTAATTATGTGGAAAGAAGCGGAGGCGAAGTACGCATAGCAGCCCAAAAACAAAGTAAACTTTAGTTGGCGGCTAGTTCGGTTCCCTTCGGTTGCTGCAATTAAGCTGCCGAAATTGGATTGCGTATACGCGTCGTTGTACGCAGTTGGCTGTAAGGCGCTTAACTATTATGTAGTCGTAACTGTTGTTGCTGCTGCCGTCGTTGATGTTCTTGTTACTTCTAACGCCGTTTCAACGGCAAAAGTTTTGCCCTCCTGGCTGGATCGCATAATTTTTGGCATGCGGTAACTATCCTTACAGTGGGAGTTGCAAAACTCAGAAAATGTCCTTTGAACTGAAGAAACTCCGAAAATGTCATTAGATCACAAAGAAGAAGATAAAAGAAAGAATATTATTATTAAAAATCTCTTTTTTTTTAAAAAAAGCTAAAGTATACCAATTCTCAAAGCTAAATCTCAGCTTATATAAAATTATATAAACGTGGCCCATTTCACTAAAACACACTCATGTTTTTAAGAGGATTAAGCTGCACACTTTATTTAGTTAATGGCCACTTATGGTTACGTCACTTTATTTCGGATTAACATTTTCGCCCCCACCGTTCCCGCAAATGCAAAAATCTGCTTATATTTATGCCGTGGACAGACGCTTGGACCCCACTTAATGCCGCTTAAATCCAGATTTACTTTTTTATCCTCGGCGCATGTCTCTCCATCCTGTCGGCGAATTAATTGTGGCAATTTGCTTTTGATCCCCGGGCCAGGACTGAATTTGAATGCTCGCAATTATTTCATTTTCATCATGCTTTTCATCTACCTAACGAGCTGGCATTGTTCATATTTCCTTGTCGCTGTCGTGGTTTTTGCAATTGTTATGGCTGTCAGCGGGCTGGGAATGTCCTTGAACCGCTTGCAACTAGCTCGGCTTGCTGCTCCTTTGCATGTAGTATAATGAAAGTGCAGCGGTGCATGCAACAAGACCAAATACAACGGCCTCAGCTACATAGAGTCGAGTGGTAGCAACGAAAAACTTTGTGCCCAATTCGGAGCTCGTGTGCGTTGCCCTCGCCTCGAAGGGTTCGTGACGTTGGTCGCAGGAAAATTCATACACATATGGTATGTAATATATACTTATATATATTTACATGTCCACATATATCAGAAAGGTACTTAATTCAGCCTTTGCTCCCCAGCTAAGTGTTCGGTGGTGTAGTGGTTACTCGTAAATCAAAAGCCCTTGGTGAGAAGGAAACTTCCAATTTGCAAGACCACTTTTAATTACGGAATGTATTTTAATAAAATATACTAGTATAGTATAGTAGTTCAACGTGTATTTATTTAAGAAAATAACATTTGAATTGAATTGTCCAGAAAAATCTATGAAACTAGCGGTTAAGTATCGAGACTTGACATACATTTTCATATTGGTTTCTTTTGATTTTTCTTGCTTCCAATGTTTGAAAGAAGGACCTGTTCCTACTTTTCTTGGTTTTAAATTTCCCCTAATTATGTATCCGCTTTGTTGTGTGCGGCATGCCACGCAACCAGTGGGATTGAAGGAAGTTCAAAGCCCGTTTTCCGCCCCCTCTAATTTTCTTCCGTCCCCAATGGGGGGCTGCAGGCTGCCGAGTAATTGTTGCGAGTTCAGTTTCAACTGCCCATGGGGCATTCGCTTTAATTAGCCACACGCCAGCAAGCACAAGAAATGCGTTTGAAATGAAAATAAAAAAAGGAAAAACAGGGAAACAACACAAGGCGACACCAGATACGTGCATACATTTAATTGGCGAGCTTTTCCCGGCAAACCGCTCCCGTTTTCCTTAACTCTTCCCTTCGGATGATGCGCGGGTTAAAGCAGCACAAAGACAAGAAAAAGCAATATAATTTTGCATAAATGACAAAATAAATGACAGCAAAGGAAAGCAACATTGACAAATACGCACCCTGGGGGAGGGAGGAAAGGAGTGCGTGGGTGGGTTTTGGGTTGGAAAAACCGCTCTTTGGGGTGCCGGCGCTACGTCGAATGTCTCTATGTGTGCACTGAGCTTTAATGGAGACTTGAAAGGAAAGTGGAGGGAGGTTGGCTTCTGGGGGCACTGGGGAAATTCTGTACACTTGGAGAAATATGTAGAGTAAAACCTAGTTTCTACAAAGATTAATAACATTAAAAAGTATTTTTAGTGCGAATTTCGAATACGTGTCATTCAATTTTCAATTAAAATTGCATAATAATTGAATTTAAAGTAATTTAATTTAAAATCTCGTTTATTCATTTAGCTTTATCATTGAAATAATTACATTTCATGGAATACTTTTCTGAACATTCGATGACATCGCACGTAATATTTTTATAACAGTGAAACAATGCTGACGGACTCTTTTCCCCTGCTTCCATTCCATTGTCCGTGTAGTTGTTGCCGCTTGTTTATTGACTTTGTCCGGGGTTAGGGGCTGTTGGGGGTGTGTCGTATAATTTGTTTCTACTTTAACCTAACCCTCAAGCCCCGCCGCCCGGAACATGTTGGGGAAAATTGTGCGCCTCAGTGGCGCTACAGTTACCCAAATGTATCTCCCGTTCCCGACGTTGTTTTTCCTGCGATTGTTGCCGGGTGCGTTTTTCCCTCTCCTCGGCAATATAAACAATTTTTCCATTATTTGGCGCTGCTACCGCTGCTTCAGTTATGCAAAATAATCAACATGCCAGATTCTGCTATTGGCAAGGCAAGGAATAACAAAAATAATAACAATAACAGAAATAACAAAAAGGAAAAAGAAAAAAGCAACAGCAAAGCCGCCTGTTGTCAATGGCGAAAATATTGGCAAAACATTCGGAAAAAACCGCAAATCGAGCAAACTGCACTTGAACTTGCCACAAAAGCCCTGCCACATCGTCCTCCCGCCGCCATCTCAAATTATATAATGCAAATCGCGAGAAATACAGTCAAACTTCAGTGATTATCTTGCAATTCGGAAAATTAGTTGAGCTTGGTAATAATTCTAAAGGTAGATTTTATAAGAAAACCTGTTATTAGAGTTACAGATAGTTCCAGTGAGCATTTTTGGGAATTTTTAAGGTTTCTAAACTAAACAGTCACCAATAAATATGTTACTTTAAAAGAAATTTTATCCCATAAATTAAATTAAAAACATGTTAAAAGAATTTTGAAGCAAGTTTGAAAACTTTCCGGATATTTAGAATAAAACAAGGAATCATCTTATCCAAGACCTAAACAAAAAATATTTAGAGATTCTAAATTTTGTACATTTATTTTCCAACTCAATCTGAAGGTTCATCATGTCGATGTTGGCCTGTTAACGCAAATTGAGGAATGGGGGGTTGAGAAACTAAAACGCAGCAAAATAAGACAAAATGTAATGACCTTGGCAGCCAAGCGCCAACGCAACGCTAACACACATTGGCACACACACCCGCGCCAGCATTCAAGCACACACAAACTTAAAAATAATTTCTCAAAGAGCAGCCGAGGAGAAGGCAAGGAAGAAGAAGAAGCGCCAAGAACAAGACATTGGCGCTGGCGTAGGCGTTGACGTTGGCAGAGCCGGTCACTGCTGCAGTCGACGTCGGCGTCGGGGCATCTAAATTATGCAAACTGAGAAATTGTGGCACCAACACACATGAACACTCGAAAAAATAGTAAACAGATTTAGAATTTTAGGTTTACAAATTGAGAAAAATATGAATACAATTTTTCGAAATTTTTTCTAGCGACATCTCTACTTTTTAGAATTTAAGCAAGGGCTTATTATTATACATATATTTTAATGAGTGTTATTATTTAATGTTCAAAAGTTGACTGGAAATACGAATGCTTTTTTAGAGTGCACCTAATGTAGCACCCGCCGTCCAGCTGTCGCCCCATGCAAATGTAACGGCTATGTGGCTTAAATGCTTATCGCTCCAGCTGACCAACTAACGGAATTTCAATTTCGGCACGCATTTTCCACGGGCGCTTTTTATAGGCGTGCTCCTGATTGCCACTTCTCCGGCCGGACGTACGAATTTCTCCCGCCGGAGTCGTTTTTCGATTACGAAGAAAAACATACAACACACACTCGACCCATCAGCACACACACACACACATGTCGCGGGAAAGCCAATGCCGATCGATTTTCACTGTCATTGGTTGTTTGATGCGGATTAATCGAAAACGTGCGTGGGCAGCTCACTCAACCGAAACTAAAAACGAAGCCGAAACGCAACAAATTTAAGTCGGCGAGAGCCCCAGGCAAATAAGGCTGATAAAAAGCGTTTAACCAAGGGAAAAATAGCCCACATGGCCGTGGCTTAAAAACACCTTTAATTAGCCCTGAGTTCTACGAGTTGCGGTGGCGCCCAAGGTGTTTTCCTGGTCACCACAACAAACCAAAAACAGTATAACAGCACATCCTTTTATAGTGGAGCCTCGTAGTCTCTATAAATACCATACATTGGATATACCCCTACTGTAATGAAAGAGTAAGACTTTGTTCCGTGTTTTGTGGGCCAAATTAAATCGAATAAATAGAAAGAGATGCCTTAACAAAACCTTTACTTTAAAAATGTAAACAAAAGTACATAAACTTTCTGAAAACCATAATACATTTTTAAGTCTTAGCCTATAAGCTCTATGTGAAATAGTTAGTCTGAAAAGTTATTCCTTATAGCCAAGGCACTTGAGTTATAGAGGAATGAAAATCATCTAACTCTGGTTTTTTTTTTAGATTACGTTTGTATGTACAAATGTATATATAAATATTTGAGTACAAATATCTAAGAAAATAAATGTTTAAAGCTACAGGAATGAATTCTAGTGGAGAAATTTGCACATTGCATATTGATTAAGTTTACTAAAGCCTCTTAAACCTATTCAAACTGGACTGGATATTCATTTTACACTGACAGTACACGATGACGCGAGTCCTCTTAAGTTCAGTTCGATTTACGCAAGTCAAACTGTAGTGCACAGACATTCCCAGTGCCCGTGGCTAACACGGCCAAACCAAACCACCACCGCCGTACCACCGTCGTCAACGTTGCCGGGATAAAAGGATATTTGCCAGCCAAGGGGACATCGGAATTCCACAACTCACCTGTGCCGTCGCCGCCCCTCTCGCCACTACTGCTCTGCTGTGCTGGGCGAAAGCTGGATCCAATTAAATTACAGTCTTCTCACCGAATAAGTTCTGCATATGAATAAACCGATTCTAGAGTGTTTTAGCAACTGCTTTGGGGCAGACGTTCCCGTTATTTTTTCCCGTTTTCCGTTCTTTTTTTCCTTCACTTCCTTTTTATCCGCTAGCGCACACATTCACACACCCACGGAACGCACATGCAGCGCTGATGAAGAAATTCCCGTTAGCACTGCCACAACGTCCGAACTAGGGGTGTTGATATCAAAATATCAATATATCGATATGTTTCTAAAGATGGTATATTTATATCAGGATTTTTTGTTTACCCAAATATCGAAATAGCGATATTTATATGTAACAAATGTAAACAATAAGATTCTTCAGAATTTCGTTTAATATATATACATACTTATATATAATATAAAATTCGAAATAAAAACAATAATACAGCTATCATAACAGTTTATTTTATTTAGTTTGAGAATAAAAAAGGAAAAAAAAAACTTCAAAAACTTTTTTCTTTTCATTCTTTGTTTATTATTCAATTCTTGTAATTTTCACATGTAAATCTAACTCAATAAGGCAAACATCAATGCATCGCTTAACAGCGATATCAACAAACACATCGAAAAACACTCGATGCATCGATGTTTTCAGCATCACTAGAGCGCGCCATAATACAAAATCGTGAATAAGTGGAAGGAAAACTAAACTCGTTTAAAAATCAATTTGGTGTTCATGATTCTGAACGATTGACCGAGATCTGGGTGGTGAGATGGAAGCAGGTGCAATGTTTTCCGCTCGCCACCCAATACCCTGCTCTTTACGGCGTTGGTCTGTGCTGGTTACCAAGTAATTTCGGTAGTCTTTTGCGTGATCATGTTTGACATGTCACCGAGCCTGAGTGGACAAATATGGATCCATCTCAAGAATGATAAAGTATAGTTATTTATCATTCTTGGATCCGGCTGATACTCACATCCTCTTTACCGTCCCTTTGGTCGTTCCTGAAAAACTGTCCCAAAATGAATTAAATAGCCCTTGCCCAGATCTGTGAATAATACAACTAAGATATTGAATTGTAAATTAAGAGATCAATTTGTTGCATTAACTTTTTTTAATAACCATTAATGAGCCATTTGAAGTAGAATCTCTATTTATTAAAATTCTCAGGTTCCCTCTTTTGTAAGTTTTAATTATTTGTTAGTTTTCATATACAGGGGCTCGCAGCTTATTTCGTGCACTTAATTTGAATTAAGTTATTATTACTAATTTGTTATACAAAATCTTAACGATTTAAGGATACAATAAATCAAATAAATAAATAATATATAAAAATATCAATATATCTATATTTTTTAAGTGATATTTTATTTATTATAATTTTTTATTTTGATACAAAAATATCATCGATACGATATTTTGAAAGATTTCCGACAACTCTACTGTTAGGTTGGAAAAGCGGAAAAACACCAAGAGCGCGCATGCGCCTGTTCAAACTGACGGAATTTACGCTATTGTTGTTATTCGTAACGGATATCGAATTGTTTCTAAAGGATCGAATAGAATCGATGCACTAAGAACTTACATTAGAATATGTTGCATTAGCATATTTATAGTAGATGAAAAAGCTTCAGAAACAATAGCCTTGAAACTTAGCGTATTCGTGCAATAATTGCATTCGTCACATCAACGATTTTATCTGAAAAATATATATGTATAATATTTATGTTTATGTTAAATACCTATCTTTGGATAGATATTTTGCACAGAACTGAGAAAGAAAACAGATAAATAGGGAAAAACTGTCAGACTTCTGTAGTTGAGTCTTCCGTTATCCGCTATCCGTTATCGCCGCGCGCCATTTTGCAATGTTCCTTACCTAGCAATGTTTTCAACCTTGTTTATTACAGTTTATAAAGGTTTATTGGCCTGTTTTCCCAAGCCATTACCTTTAGGAAATTGATTATATTATTGATATATTCATTAAAAATGCGATGTTTTTAGACGTGGCACTAGGTCTTTCGCAACGAATCTGCTTTCAATATAACAAATATCATAAAAATTCATTGGGGAAAAACAAAAATATCGATACATGGATATTTTGACAACCCGAGTAGAGCTCGATTGTTTACCAAGAAAACATCGATAGTATCGATAGTGTCAGCTCTAAACTACTGCTCCACGAAGAAATTTGCTGTTTATTTATCGCCTACACTTGTGTCCTCCTCTCCGTTTATTTGTTGAACAGCAAGTCGCGTGCGTGTGCGTGTGTGCCAGTGTGTGAGAGTGTATGTTGGCCACTGGCCTTGGGATCCCCTGACTGCGACCAGCAGAGGCCCCAAAAGCCCAAAACCCAAATAGAAAATTGTGCAATAGTCGCTGCTATGCGAAAATCGAAGACCTGCTGCCCCAGGACGACGATGTGAAGCTGCTGGCGAGCTGCGGGCGAAACAAGGACGCGTCAAATCATGTGCCTGGCGGAGCACCCCGCCCGGAGCAGTATCCCATCCGCTGGCCAGCGGGGCGGCAGCACCTCGCCCGTCTTCAACGCCAAGTATAGGCGAAAATGCCTGCTCCTGCTGACGCTGCTCCTCTTCCACGGCTGCTTCAGCGGCCTGCACCGGGCCAGTGCCTTCAACTGCACGGCACACGGCGGACGCTGCCAGAACGATGGGCAGTGCCAGGAGGATGGCCAGTGCCTGTGTGCCGACGGTTGGCAGGGCCCGGAGTGCCAGTTCTGCGGCGGAAAAGTGCGGTGAGTAGTTATCCGGGAGAAACTGTGATTCATGGCACGTTATTCAATCAGCGGCGCTCAATTCGCTTTTTTTGGCTTTGGTGTGGCCTGGCCTATTTGTGTCAGGCAACGGTTCCGTTTCATCTCGTCGGACGGGTTCTTGGCCTCCACACCACTCCACTGCCCGTTCCCATTCTCGGTCTATCTCCCGCTCGCTCTCTCTCTCTCTGCCTCACTGTGTGCATTCTTTCACCTGCTTTCTGCTTTCTCCATCGCCTCCTGCTGCTTCCAATACGGATTATTTAATTAGTTCGATTTGACTTTGAACTTGTCGCCCTGACAGAGGGCGCTCAACCATATGGAGTCCTTGTGCGGATGTCCAGGTACACTTAGGGGCTAATTGGGTGTCACATGTCATAAAGGCAGCACTTATTCATAGCGGGAAACTTGTCTATCGGCTTAGAGAACAAATAGTTCTATATTATCAATGGTCGAACTTTCCCATCTCAATGTCTCTGGAAGCAGAACCCGTTTTGGGGGCGCATCAGCATTGATTGTACAGTGCACGTTCAATAAAGTGAACCTGTTTAGGGTTCGGATTTAGGATTGGGATATTTCAAAGTTCAGAATAAAAGCAATGAATTAATACAAATAATTTTGTTAAGCTGTAAATAATACATATTTTCATATACAGAAATTCAATTTAAAAGCGGCAAACCTCGATGTTTTTTCAGTTTTTCCATATGGTCACTTTCAAGTTTCTAAAAGCGACCTTGAGCTTAAGTTTATAGTAACCATTATGTAATTTGTAATAATTCAGACGCTCTGCTTCAAAGGTCAAATTAATTGCAAAGCATGGATATTAATTAATTATTTGTACCATATTAGCTGTTTACTGTGTGGCAAAATATCAAAATATGCATCTAAATAATTACATGTTATAAATAAAAACAGCACTTATGTTGAAATCCCTACATTTTTGTGCTTTTAAATTCACATGTTTATTAAATTGGTATTTTAGTAGCCCAGTTTTCATGACAATAACTAGGATATCACATAATTTAATAGATGTTTACATTAGTTAATGATCACATTATGATCCTTATCATAATACTTTTACTCCATAAACACAAAGTGATATTTAGAAGTAAAGATGACACTGTCAAAAGCATTTTTAATAGCTTTTGCCCACGATTATACTGTGGATATGTAAGAGAGATGTCACTGGGCCAGTTCGGTGGCTCACGCTGGCGTCATAAAGCTTATGAAATGGTTTGTTTATGTTTCTTAACAACGGCTATTTGCTCGCGTAGTACGATAAGCGAATATTCTATCTTGACATTAATTAAGCCCCCCATTTGCCGTGCCGTGATGAGCCCGGGAATTTGCGCACTCGAGCATTGAGGTCGTTTCACCTGCCACACCATCGGAACCAGTTCGGTTCGTAGAAACCTCTGATCTCGACCTGCGTTTAAATGCCGCAACTCCGCAAACGAACCTCGAAACGGACCGTAAATTCCGGGGCCACACACTCACTCATTTGTTCGATTTACGCCCCCGATAAGCAAACTCGCTCACTAACATTCTTATCAGCCGTTTGTGCCCGCTTATCGCCTGTAATAAATGAATGGTCGCCAGGTAATAAATGAATGGTCGCCAGGTAATATGTTTAAAG
>JAEIHY010011111.1:0-14553 GCA_018904565.1 Drosophila tsacasi
CTCAATCTCTCTTTCTCCCTCTCTCTCTCTCGATCTATCTCAATCTCTCTCCATCTCTCACACCTATAAATAGATGCGCCTCGCCGCAGCAGCCTCAGTCTCCAGTGGAGACTCTCCATCCGTTCACATCTGTGTTAATAATCGGGTGCTAAAAAGTGTGTAAATAGTTGCGTTACTGTGTGAAGAACCTCTGCACTGGAGCGCATTTAATCATCGATGAATATCGGCCGAGTCTATAATGTGGCGATTAAACATAACTGAGTGTGCTCATCTGCGGGTAAGTTCGAACCAAGATTATTATCCTATATCCTAAATATAAACCTGATAGCTCGATAAGCTGATTAATTTTACTTATTATGATTAATTTACTTATTGGTGAAAATGAATTGTTTAAAAACATTTATTACTGACTAAAAAGGTCAGACCAATACTTAATAGCAAAGCTCTTTAATCTCCTTTTGTATTCTTAACTGTCAAGGCCTCCGTTTCCGATCCCATTTCGAGACCCTAGTTTCATTAGCAAATTTATTTTCTCGCTGTTGGATCTCATAAAAGCCATTATCTCCTGTTGTTCCTGCAGCATCACCCTATGCCGATTCCTTTCCTCGATCTTGGCCAGCTGATTATTGTTGTTTATTGTCTTGGTGTCCACATCCAGTTTTAGCTCCGACTTGATGTGATATAGTTCATCGCGGATCCCATTCAGCTTTCGCTCGCAATCTCGCACATCTTTCTCTAGGATTTGTGTCTTGAGATAGACGGTCTGCGCCAACTTATACCAATCCGCCAGGCATTCGGCGATTTGAGCCACAGCGGGATTAACATTGTCCAAAAGTAACGCCTTGATGCGCTTCCCATTGTGATCCACCTTGATCTTTTCCAGCGCATGAAACTGCTCATCGTTGTAGGTCAGGGTGCGTGTGGCGCGATCCCGGAGTAGATGCTGCCAGGAATCCCTCAGCCGCTCCACAAGATACTTGGCCTGGGCGCTCGCTCGGGTCCGACAGGGACACTTCTTGCCGTGCATAGAAGATGACCATTGATCGCTAAGACAAGCAAATATATTATGGTTAAAGAACGAATTCTGAGTCTCAAGAGCGTTAAACTCACTTCAGTTCATCATCCGTCACAAAATGTTTGTGCAGTTGTGAGATCACATCGGCGGCTCCATCGAAATCGCTCTTGACGTTCTCCAAAGCACTCAGCATGGCCTTCAGCTCCTGATCCCCTTTGGTCTAAAAGAAAAAGGTAAGTTCTTTCCTCCAAATAAAGAACAAGACCACTCACCACTCTGGCCATGCTATGAACCACATCTGCATAATCAATCACTGTGGAGAGCAGGTTTTCAAAGCTCTCAGTTTTCCTGCGTAAATACAGTAATGTTACACGGCATGAAATCAAGACAGAAAGGCCTTCAAACTCACTTTAAAAGAAGAGTAAGTGTGGTAATTAGCATCTCTATAAAGTGTTCCACACCCTTTTTGATGAGTATATCCATGGACGTGAATATGTCCACGCGTCTCTTGCACTCGTGGCCCACACTGCACGCTGCCTTAGCCAGGCTGGCGTCATTTTCCACGGAAACATTTGGTGGAAAAACAGGAAACTTGGGCAGATCCAATTGCTGCGGTAGCTGGACATTGTTGTCATCGTTGCTGTATAGGAAAATTGGCTGCTCCGTGGTGGTGGCAGGGAATGCTTTAGCTATAGTTCGTGGCGTAACCTTCTTTTCGAGATGCTCGTTGTTGAACAGCAGGATTTGCTTCTCCAACGGCACCTCAGTCTGCAGGAAGATGCGCTCCCTGAAGTTGTCAATCTGCTCATCGGGTTCAAGGAACACTTCCACGGAACTTGTGCGATTGGTGTAGAACACATGGATGACGCGCTTGCGCAGAATAAGGGTCACCTCCTGGAAGAAACGATCAAAAGACCAAGTCTTCTCCCTGTTCTCCTCCAGCAGTCCGGCCAGGAGCGGTGTTACCAGCGTTTTTAATCCCTGCGACAGATGAGCATGAGGTGGCAGAGTGGTAGACCACTCAATGGGCCCATTCTCGGACAGCTGAGTGCCGGAAATCACGCCGGAAGCCTTCTTGGTGGTAATCTGGTGCATGGTTTCTCGGTTCTTTCGTCCCCCAAAGGGCCTAAAGGGAAGATTTCCGGTGGCCACGTGGTACAGAGTAACACCAATCGACCACAGGTCCACATTGGCCGTGAAGGAACGCTGTATGGACTTCCTGAGCACTGCTCGCTCGTAGAGATCTGGATGGAGGTACTCTTCAGTGCCGTAGAGCGAAGCAAAAGGCTGATTATCCTCCAGTTCACGGGCAGCTCCAAAGTCTGTTAACTTATAGATGGTCTGCCCGTCCTCCGATATGAACTTCATGATATTTCCGGGCTTGAGATCGCGATGCACCAGCTTGTTGTCTCGCAGATGCTTCATCCCGGCACACAAGTGCTCCAGCACCAGCAGGAATTCGTGCTCCGGCAGTCCATATGAGTTCTCCGGGTCGTCAAGGATGTTGAAGAGGCTGCCGCCGGTACAGAGCTCCATCACGATCACCTTGCCACGTCCCTCCTGGTCCTCCTCGATGGCCAGCAGCTTCACAATGTTTTCGTGGTTGACCTTCTTAAGGGCCTCGAACTCCCGCATCTGCACGTCCGCCGGACGCATGTGACTGTACGGATTGAAGGTCTTGACCGCCACCGATTCGCCGGTGATTTTGTTAACCCCCTAAGATCGGTGGAAATGGAAAAGTGAGTCAGGCGGAAAAGTTGCCCCAGAACTTTAGTCTTACCTGGAAAACAGAGCCGGTGGCTCCTTTCCCGAGCACGCTGGTAGTGCACCACACATAGCTCACAGAGCCGCGTAGGAAAGACATTTTTGCCTTTCTATTATGCACTTACATTAACTATTCCTTTGTTTTATTTTGATTTTGCGAATTGCATGCATCGACTGACAAACGAAAACAATTGCATCGCCGACCTATCGATAACACTGAACAACAAATAAATAGTTTGTTTTTACTTGGAAAGCAGAATATAAATAAATGTACTAAATATACTTCATATTTTATTGCATTTTTTATTGCATTTTAACTAAAATACACAGTTTTTTCGAGGCATTGACTGTAATCGATAGCTGCGATAACAGTAACAACTTAGCCAAGACAGAAACCAGTTAATTCGATTGGCCATCTATCGTTAAGTTTCCCATCTCCAGTTTTTTGTTATTTTAGGTGAGCGTTGACATTTTTGCAGCGCCTTTTAGTTTATTATTATTTTTAACTAACAAATTATGAAGTTCAATACGCAATCGGGCTAGCCTAAATTGAGAATACCCGTTGGTTTTCCTAAAAAGCCAATGACAACCGCGAACGTGGATCAATACATTCTGCAAGCAATGCAGATGTGCCTCGACGGTTTGCGAAAATTGTAATTAGGGATTAAGACCGCGATTAAGTCTAGCGAGACTAACTAAAACGATGCACATTCGACTGCATTTAGTGCGCTTTATGTACATAAATCTACTGCTGAGGTAAGTGGCCCAGATCTCGCACCAGAAGACGGTGATCCGCTCCGGAGAGTTTCTCTAAAAGGGGTTTTTCTGCATTTTTTCCTCTTGCAGCTGCTGTTTCTGGCTCTACGACAATGTGGCGGCAGCAGATGCGCAGGGAAGAGTCCAGGGAGACGCTGCTGGCGGCAGTGGTGGTGGTGGTGTTGTTGTAAATGGCGGCGACTCGCACGGAAGTCCGGATGCAGCTGAAAACATACATACAAATCCCCGAAGGACAGAGGCGCCACCAAAACCAGAGCCCCCTCCCGCGCCCGTCGAGGAAAAAGTGCCCAAAAGTGCAACGGAAGGCAGTGGAGAACCTATTGCCTCCGTTGCGGAGTCCGAGACTGGCAGCCAGCCAAAAACAGGGGACACGTCAGTGCCCGTGCCCACGCCGCTGCCCGTGGAGAAACCCTCGCCTCTACATCGTGTAAATAGCCATAGTGAATATATTAGTGAATTCGATTTAGCGGCTAATGAAATGCTGCCGCCGCTTCACGGGGCAACGGACGCCTCCTCCCCATCCCCTAGCTCCACCGCCCAAGTGCCAAATAATCAATTAAATCATAATCACAATAATGCCGGGGAAGTGCATAGTGTTAGTGAATCGCAGCAATTAGAGGAACCAAAGCAGCCGCTGGAGGAGCAGACGCAACCATCGCAGGAGCCAGCACAAGGTCAACAGCAGGCGAAGGAAAGGTGAGTCTCTTTATTGATCCACACTCGCGGTCATTTAATTGGGGGTTTAAGCCCACGGAAAAAAGCAAATTAAATAGTAGTAAATTGTTTAGTAATTTTAGCATTCAATGAAAAGTAAATAATTTTTAATTAATATATTTATTAAATATTCCAATTATATTTCAATATTTCCCAATCATGCATTGGCATACTAATACCCTCTGCTGTTTGAGTACATTGAAGTGCACTTGACATTCGGCGCGGCAGGGGTTTTAACTGATAAGTTCCCCTGACCCACTGACGTGCCTTTTTATTTGTGTTTCCATGTGAAGCATTTCCCGCTGGCGTAATTCAAGTTATCACAACGAAAGAATTTCCCAATTAACGTGACATATTACGTGAAACATTAATTCATAAAGGGGTCTACTACAAAGAGGTAATTTTTATTTACATTTGAGTATGGGAAAAGTAGAAAAATATAAGATAAGGTTGTTGGTTTTTGAGGCAGATAAAAAGAAGAGAGTAACTTTGTTATGATATTGAATATTTTTACCTCTTTGTTTATAACGAGCAGGAATTCCGTATGAATAGGAATCTGCAGTTTAAATCAGAAAGCAAATTCTTGATAATAATTGGATTTAATAATATTTCTACATAAAATACTATAAATAAAATGTAATTGCTTTTGTAAATTTATCTTTAAGTTTCCGTTATCTATTCCATTCTCCTTTTTCCTCGTTATTGCTTACCAAACTTAATGTAATAAGTATCCAATGACGATGAAATGGGTTAAGCGTGTAGGCTCCAAGCATTCCATTGGCCTTCATCTACAACTTGAGCTCTTATCAGCAGCTATTTGGTTATTACTTATATAGGGGTTCTTATTTCCCCGGCAAACCCTTATCAGCACAAATCGAGTTCGTTGTTATTGTCACGTCTTGGGGATGTAGCTACGATCCAAGTTCGTTCACATGCTGTAGCCCATAAAAATCTGGACGAGATCAAAGATGACTTTCACTCATTGAGTGAAGGCAAGGTCACCGCTGAATGTTTTGCTGGGGGTTTGCTTTTGTTAGCTAAAAATAGACCTGTCCAATTTAGTGATTATCGATGGGGATATATGATACTGGGCCAACCACCGGCTACGTGGCAGACAATTCATATTCGATTTTTCACAATTCTCAGGCATTTCCCAGCGTCTGTTGTTTGCTCATTTGCACGCGACATCGAGAGCTCGCTGTTAATCTTTGCCTCTGAAAATGCATTTACAATTGTTGATAATTGTTTTGCTCGGCAGTGCAGTGTGTGTATATTATATGAGTGTGTGTATATTATAAGAGTGTGTGTATATATAGTAATATTTATATATATAGAAGCGCATGCATTTGTTTACGTTTCATTGATAGAGTTGTGGGGCCCCCTGCTACTTGATATTGATTAACTGCAATGCAATTATTTGCTTACTACGTAACTGCGGTTTATTTTTAGACATTTGAAGGCGCCAAGCACGTACATCGTAAGCTATCTTATCATAGTTCCCATATACATCAGTTTGGATTTATTTAATGTGCAGCATCATGGTTTGTTTGGTAATTATTTGAACTTGTCATAGAAGGGTGTTAACTGATTGTTGTTATTTGCTTAAGTTATTATATGCGGTTGATAACTAACTTGTTTTTATTGACACAACGAATTTCTAGAATTTTTAAGGCTTTCGGGAAAGTAGCTTTTAGTAAAGCTATCAAGGCAAGTTAAATATTAGACAGTTAGTTAATAGATAAGTTTAATTTATTTCCTTAAATTAAATAATATACCTTGCTTAATATTTAATGAGTAAACAAACTTTTTAAAATAATTCTGGCAATAAAATATAAATATCCTTGAAATATTACCAGATTTAAGTAAAACCAATTAATATCTACAGTTAATAATAGATTTTATTTTGTATAATCCAGAAATCTTTTTAAATTCCTTTTCTTGCAATTTTTGGTGCATTAATGGCCCGCGGCTGATTAGGTTTTAGCAGTTAAACCGACATGTGGTAAAATACTTTAAATAATAACTCATTCGGGGGCATTTCATAACCGGCGGCTAAACTATATGTGAATTATATACGAAACTGTCTCTGTCCAGACATGATCGCCCAGCACCCATACCCGCATCCATACCCATAGCCATACCCATACCCATACCCATTTCCATACCGATTCCAATCCGCAGTCGCAGCGACGACGATCACCCACGCGTTGTCTTGTCACAATGCCTTTTGCCGGTAATTTGCTTTACAGTTTTTCAATTTATTTTCCCCCTCCGCTCGGCGTGAGTGTACTTTCTAAATGCCTCCTCCGTCAGTCAGTCTGGCTGGGCCTATCTGTTGCCGGTCCGCTGGCTGGCCGGCCGGCCGGCCATTTCATTCATCCCAAAAAAAAGCTAGGAAAAAACTCATGCTTCGGTTTACGATTCGCAGGCTCTGTGGGTGCCACAAGTGGCACAGGAAAAACGTATAAAAACAATGCAAGCTGATTAGTTTGTTGGTCTTAACGATACCTGCTGTAAAGAGTATCATTTAGCAAAACCAATTTGTAATTAATAGCATTTAAAAATATATAGTTCATAAATAAGTCTGTTTTCTAAAGCAGGCATTTCTTTTGAAGATCTTCAAGGACTAATTAAACAATTGTTATTAATTTCTTGCAAGTCCAATCGAAATGTGTACAAGATATACCCCATTTCATAAATACTTCTGTGTTTTAAACAATAAACAATCCTTATTAATTTCTAATAAGTCCAATCGAAAGGTATATACAATATACCCCATTTCACACCACTTGAACGAGGTATCAAATAGCCAGACCGAACTTTTATTGGCAGATCCTTTAAAGGCTTCGTTGAGCATATTTCCATATCGCTTGCGACTCGATTTTATTGCGCTGACTGGCTATATCGAGGGTGGTAAAAGTGTTAAATGGGTTCGAATCAAAGCCTGGCTTCGATTTGATGTCATGTTTGTGTCTGGCTGGCCCCGTAAATGGCTTTATCAGTACGAAATGTACTTTCATTTTTTGCATTTTCCTCGAACAATTTTCGCCAGCGCCTCCTGACAGACATAAATAAATTTTTCCAGCCGCTTCGGTAGCGTTGGGTAGCACGCAGCCGACAGAATCAAAATCCATTTGGCCTTCCAGACATTTCACACATTTCATTCGCTTGCCAGCGAGTGTGTGAGTGTGTGTGCCCGTAGTATCTGTATCTGGCAGGTGATCGGCTAGCGAATCTTTCGCCGGTCGGGGAATTACTTTCACTTTCGATGCAAAGGACTCTCCACCATCGAGACTTTACAATTTGGGCTTTCAAATGCATCATGATCTTGTTTAGCGTAATCAAACTTGGCAAAAAGCCATTATCATGTGTGTAACACATATAGTGAAGCGCAGCTGCACAGGGAAAAATTATAGAAATTAATTTGATATTTGGGAAAGCTTATATTTCAAATGAAGAGGTTGCATGCGGTGATAGTAAATGAGGAAGGGAGATATTTGTATGCCTTTTAAGAAGTATTTAAACTTAAGTAGTATAAGTATTCCATTAAAACTGAGACCAGCTCTAATTGGAGGCTCTAGACAAGGTCCTCACCACTATAAGTATTCCTTTTTAATACATTTTAGCTAATATTTATCACCACTTAAATCTGCTTTAATGGAGAAAGATAGAAACTTGATATTTCAGAAAGATAATTTGATAGATCCACTCCGATTTAAAAGACACCCTTTATTGTTTCCAGTAGACCGTGCCCATAAAATTCACAGATCGTCAACGGCGATCAGCCAATTGTGGCACTTATGCAAATGTCTCGGACTTTCAGCTGCAGCGGAGGATTATATTATGGCATGTGCAGTACCACAAGCCACAACGATCTGCTGTCAATGATCGCTCAACGATCCGCGATCCGATCCTCTCCCACGATGGAATGGATTGTTCGTCGATTTTATCGCCTCGCCTCAAAGTCCGAATATTTAATTGATTGTGAGCGTGCGCCCATTGACTTTCGTCAATCAATTTCGATGGGTGATCGTTGATCGTTGATCGCTGATGCCTGGATGCTTGCTTGCTTGATCGCTGATCGGCAGGCGATCGTCGATTACTGATCTCGTTGCAACTGCATTGATTAAGCCAGTGTCGTACGCCTTCACCTGTCTCTTTTGCCGGCATTCCCATCGCATTCATTTCATTGCTCTTTTTTCTTCATTCATTTATTTAGGCGCCTCTCTAATGAAAATCGGAAAACAAAAAACGCTCTCGCGATTGAGAGAGTCTCTGACGTGAAAAGCCGGTTATTGCCGGCATTTTTCTCTCATGTCTTGTTGCTCTTGCATTCGCTATTTGTTACTGATTATCTGGCGAAAATGCCGGGGAGATATGGTGGCCCAAGGGGGTGAGTGGGGCCCAGACATAGACGTAGACGTGTAGACGTTTTGGCATCGTGCGGAGTGAAAAATGTTTGAGACGCGTAGGTGTCCAACTGGGTGGAAGGGGTGCTGGGACCAGGCAGCTGCTGCTGCTGCTGCGACTTTGAGTTATTATACGCTTTTTGTTGTTAAACAAATTAATTTCAAATTCTTTAGTGAAAACCGAACAAACAGTGGTTTTTTGACTGCACTTTTGGGGGCGGCGTGGGGAATTATTGTAGTTAGTGTGGTCGTAATCGAAAAATGTTCACAAAATAACTTCAGCTAATGGAATGTTATGGGTAAAATTTAAATAAATAGTAGATCCGATTTGTAAGGATTATTGAGGGTTTAAAGAAGAACGAGCTGGAAAGGTATTTAAATTATTTTATTAGGTTCTACAAAATATATTTAAGCTTTAGGTACTTCTTTACAATATCTCTTAGTAAATTGTATTGTAATTTCTATATCTCTATATCCAGAGTTAGTTATCTGCATTTTACTTTAAAAAAATAAACTTGTTAGCTGAATAAACAAAAAAAACCATAAAAATAAGCAATATCTTAACTACCCATCGAGGATCTTGGCAGCACAGTCTTTACACACAAAGTTCAATTGCTTGGCTGTGACCTAAACTCTGAACTGGAATCCACCCTCCAAAGGCTTCCAGAAAAAATCCCACAAAAATCCCCAGCTGCAGTTGCAACTTTCTTTCGCAGCTTAGACTACACCTCCTGCCCACCCGATTTACCCTCTTGCCGCCCACTCGCAAAGCTGAAGCTGAAGGCTCTGCCAATACTTCAACCACTTAGCAACTCGTGTGTGAGCTTAGCTTGGGTCGTACACTGTGAAAAACACGTATTTTTAATTTAAATAAATGAGGTATTATAAAGACTCCTCAAAAGTAAACAAAACCAACAATAAAATATTATATTTCTTTATTATATAAGAAGAAGACATCTTGCAAAGTTATCTTGTTGTGTAGGCTGCTGATGTTGTTTGTGGCTACTGCAGTGTGCTGTTGTTGGTATTGATGTTGCTGTTGCCATGGCTCATTGTGTAAGCGCTTTGGGTTCGAAAACACTTTCGCATTACAAGTGTTTATCTTTCAATGGCGTTTGCTGCAGCAAGTGCAACAGCTACACACATCGATTGCAACTGCAACTGCAACTGATGTTGGCTTCGTTCAATTCAATTGACACTCTTGGCCCGCCGTAACCTTTTTGCCGTTTGCCGTTGCACAAAAGGAGTCAAAACAATTTGCTAAACACACACCACGCATCAAAGACAATTGTCGGCACTGTCACTGCCTATCTCTTTCGTGTTTTTGTTTTTGTTTGGGGCAAATTTGATTTTTATAGACCTTATTTGTTTACTGTCTTAGCTGCTGAGCCCACGTTGCACAAATTTACGATTAACAATTTCACTTTTCACTGCACTCGCAATTATGCTCGGCTTAATATTTGCACATATTTATTGGCCCGATGGCTCCGGCTCCGGCTCTTGGCCATATCGATCGCTATCGCCGGCCGTAAACCATACGGGCGCAATAAACATTTTATATTCAAATATATATATATACATATATATATATATATCGTTAGATTTGCCTCCCATTTCCTCCTTCATTCCGGTGCATTTCTGGGCCCGGTCCCACGCCGCATGCTAATGCTCCTGGCTGGCCAACAGATTTAGACATAAACCTGTCACAAGACTGCAGACAAGACCAAACCCCCAGACAGGCTGGGACAGGGAACTGGGAACAACGGATTGGATAGGATCGGATTGGGATCCATTGTGGGGGCTAAAGCCGTTTCCGACACCTTTCCGCCACCCAACTGCAGCTGTGTCCCCGGGCAAGGAACACAGCGCGGCAGCGGCGGCGGCCACAGCCCACCAAAGAAAATCTTTTGGGGGAAAAACTGCAATATTATTAAAGAAGAAAACATATTTATATTCCCGCTAGCCTTGTGGGTGGAGAGCCTTGAATATGTTATGGCACATAAAATTTAAATGACTTTTTCCTATCCTTTTTTTTGAAAAGCCAAATTTTAATATTTGCCTTCGTTTGTTAGTCGGTAACTTAGCTATGTTCAAGTTAACTTCGGAACAAGCTAAGGTTTTCCCCTAATTAGTCAATTTCGATTTTCCTCCGGCCTTAACTTTCATTAAATTTAATTTGGTATTTTTTATGACACAATCCTATTGACTTTTACTAATTTTACGACGAAGGTAATGAAGACATTGCCGTAGGAATTTGTATATTGTTATATGTTTCATATTTATACTTTTGCAGGGTATTATAATTGCAGTCTTAAGCTTACAAGGCAGTGAAGGAGTCATTTCCGACTCTATAAATCATATATATTCTTGATCAGCATCAACAGCTGACTCGATCTTGCTCTATTACACAGGAAAAAAATTATAAAAAATGTTTGATAACTTTACATAATTAAAATTGTGAAAAATTAAAAGAAAAAAGTTTAATTTTTAAAATTTTAAATGGAATATGCAGATCTATTAACCTAATAAAAATTAGCACAGAAAAGCTTTCTGAATTGAAAATAATGAATTTTTGGCTTAGTTATGATCAATGTTCATGATTCAAGTGCAAGCTGCAAGGTGATAAAAGCTTCGGTTTCCCGAAGTTAGCTTTCTTTCTTGTTTTATTTTAAAATATATTTTTAAATATATTTTAAATTTATATTTTATCCAAATGTTTCCTTAAATAAATGGATATACATATTTCTGATTGTTATTGAATTCATAAACCTAGATTAGAGTCCTTCCAAACATATTTTCAAGTTATTAAACTTCAGCGATTTCTTTTGCATCTTTTAAAAATTAGAATTAAAATTCAATGGCTACAAAAACACTAACGTTTTAAATCCTGTTCAAAGGGTCAAAAGTGTACAATTATTGCATTGCAATACACTTTTGGAGGTACTAAATGGGATTTACTTCATGTAGAACATTTGGTAAAAACTTTGTTTGGCACCTTTTTAAAGCATTTCAAACCGTAGTAATTTCGTAGCACTAACAGAAATATTTTAATGAAACTAAGAATATTATAATAAATATTTATAATCTAGAAAAAGCTTATTATAAAATTAGGAAGCAGGGAATTTTGGGTGAATGCCTAAAATATGCTCTTGTCAGGCTTGAGAGCGCATTTGAAGCATTTCCACTTCACGGGCTTTCCTTTCTGGCCATCAATTCCTCTTTATTTGAGGCTACGCACACACAGTCGCCTTAGCTTTTCAGACATGGCCAACACACACACACACACACACAAAATATACACTCACACACCCCACCAGGCCAGGGCAGGCTGAGCGACAAGTTTGCCGGCAAAATGCAGGCTAAGTTTCAGCTGCAAGTGCACGCCGCTGATTGTTAGACGATGCCGATGTCGATGTCGACGTCGATGTCTCGAGTGCTGAGGTAATGCTCTCCCATTCCATCGCATCTCATCTCTCCGGAGACTGCTTCTCGCTCTTTCTCAGCATCTCTCTCTGGGTGTCGCGGGAGCTCGTTTTCTCGGTGATATGGCGGCAAATATATCTGCACACTTGGACCACAATTACCTAGAGCCGACTCTGTAATACGTTCAGTTCCCATTTCGATTTCCAGTGGTGCGATCGTGCGCTCCGCTACCTCGCCGGTGGCGCCACCTCGTCCGCATCCTTACTCCCTGTTTGTGGGTGACTTTGGGGATCGCGAATCGGAGCACCATTGTCGAATATCCTAGATATATCCTTAAAAGACCCTCGCGTGTGTGTGTGTATGAATGTGCCTGCAGTGCACTTTGCCGCAAAACACTTGAATTTATTTGGAATTGTCAAGTAACCGCCGATACCACGAAATAATATAACAATATAAGGATAATAAATAAATCTTCAATAAATGTAATATAAAAATTAACTTAAAAATATCCTTTTTGACTTGAAAATAATTTATAACAGAAACAGGCTTGAGAAAGTATAAATTATACCTTTTCCAAAGTCAATTCAAGCACAAATATAAAATATAAAATCATTTTGTTCGGACATATTCTAAAGGTCCTTTAAAAAATCATTATTATATCTTGAAAATAATTTTTTTAAAAGAATCCCACATTTATTAATTATATTGTTATCTCTATTTCCTTCCTGTCAAAAAAAATCCCTAAATAACACAGCTGTGACCATCTATAAGACAATATCCCCAATTTCCAGTGAACAATTCAAAGCATAAATAAAAATGATTTCGCATATCGATCGAGTAAATATGAATAATAGCTTTTAATTGCAATTATTTCCGCCAACACCTTCTGTTTGCCAAGTGGAAATATTGATTGTGGCTTTGGCTTTTGGCTCGGACGCTGGCTCAGCCTGTATTTGATCTGCCAACCGGATGCCCATTAAGCGAAACTGCCACCAAATGTTTATAGTTTAGTTTTTTCATTGATTCAATAAGCGAGCCAAATCACTATTTGTCAGCCACCTCTGAGTTGTGTGCAAATTTCGGCGAAGAGTCAACAGAGAAATCGTACGATTTAAGAGGAACAAACACAAGATAGTTGCTCCTCTAATAATTACACCCACATTAGAATGTTTTTCTAAGCATCCAATGTGCCAGTGTTTATGCAGTTGTGATTTAGTGCCATATTTTGTATGCATAAAACATTTCAATGCTGTCCCGAGACATAACAAATATTTTTGGCAACAGTCCAGGCATTTTAAAGATCTTTATGAATCAAGAACTGCAATAATATTTGTGTTTAGTTTTTAATTTTCATAATTTTGTTTTGGTCTAACTTCATTTGGTTTCTGGGTTAACAGTAGTAGGTCCATAGACTTGTAATTATCATAATTATTAATTAGCTTGAATGAGCTATTAACTCACTAAAAGAGCTGATTTTGTTTACCTTATTGAGGAACATAGAGTTTAGCTAATAGAAAGCGAAACATGTTAACTAAAGAGGAAATTTAAATAGATGTAATGCCTCAGATATCTTTTAATAACACAAATAACAATAAAATGTGAACTATAATTTAAAGTTAATATTTTAACCATATTTAAATTCACTTGTTTATTTTGCCATAATTCTCATCCTTTTATAATTTTTCCCAATAATAATAAACTACATATGCACATAAAGCAAGACTTCCTTGACTGTCATAAAAATTGAGGCCTTTATAAAAATATTTTCACTTTTTGCACGCAGAAAAAACTAAGGCAATTTTCACATCGTTGCTGGAATATTTTATGCTGCATATATATTAATTTATTCAAAATGCAGCCGAAAAGAAAAGCCAGAAATTCCTGACAAACTTGTAGACAACTTAACGCAAAAAAAAAAAAACAAGATGTAAAACGCAACTGCCGGAACGGCCAGGTTAACCCAAAATGCCTTACATGGCTTGACTTACTGCCCAGGCAGACAGTTTGAATACTTTACTCTTGGCGTTGTGGCTGAGGCAGACAAGTCATAAATATATATATATATATATATATATAGAGATATATGCATACACCCAGCTGGGGAGTTTTCCTTCTTCAGAGCCGGGACTTGCAGGATTGTGGGCGTTGTTGACACGACGCGCGGCTCAGGCCAATAATTATTATAGAATACTTTGGTATAATAGTTGAATTTACATATGTTGGGCCGACACAAATGGGTGGCTTCTCGCCTCTTCACACAACAATTCGAGTTGGAGACTGGAAGTCAAGATACTGCAACCAAAAAAAGTTCCAACAATATTTTTGGTAACTCGTAAAAGTTCCTTGATAAATTCAGAACAAATTTCAGTTAAAACTTAATGTAAAGTTCCCTATTATTATACCCTTGCAGGGTATTATAATTTTAGTCAGAAGTTTGCAACGCAGTGAAGG
>JAEIHY010011114.1:0-36253 GCA_018904565.1 Drosophila tsacasi
GTAAGCTGCAAGGGTATACAAACTTCGGTTTGCCGAAGTTAGCTTCCTTTCTTGTTCTTTTTTCTATATTTTTTCTTTCTGAGTTTTTTGTTGTGTCTTAAGTTACTTCCAAAGGGATGGAAGAATTATTTGGCCTCCTCGTTTTTAAGGTTTTTAAGCTCTTTAAATAAATTCAAATCGATAGCATTTTGTATATTATATCTTATTTCTTAAATATATATACCTACATACACATTCTTAGGGACTTCTTTATCTAGTGATTGGTGTTCTTTGTGAACTCAGGAGGGCAAATGGTATTTGTTGTCTTGTCCATCTGTTTTAGCGTATTCCAGAATAATTTAAATGAATTAATGTAGCTTAAAGATGAATTTTAATTAATAATTTATTTAATTCATAGGCAGTAATTTTGAAATCATTTTCTTGATCATACCAAAGATTTAATTTGTTTAATAAATTTCTACCATGTATCCTTTCCTACGTCTCTCTCAACACTAGTTATGTTTCCTGTTTAATTTCTAATCGTGTAATATTTAGGGCCCAGCAGCTTTATGTGGCGTGAACCGTTTGATAAGTGTCGTAAAATGAAATTGCCCTTGTAATTTAATGCGTGCGTTGGAAAAGTTGTTTGAAATTTCTGTGGCGCTGCGGTTGTGGACTGTAAGTGGACAACGGTACGTTTTTGGGCAAATGCGAAAGCGGCGCACACACAGACATGGGGATACCACACAAGTGTGTGGTTAAAAAATTACAAAAACCGTTATGAGATCATAGAAAGGAGAAAGAGGAAGTTTAGATGTGTTTAAAGATTTTGGGGATAAACCTTAATTTTTGTTTTATTTATTATAATATAACTAAATTATAGTATTTATTGTTTTAAGTGTAAACAGTTTGTGCTTCCTTTAATTGTAATTTTAATTTTTGCCTGAAGCCAATAAATTATATTTCTTTGCTCACATTTCAATGTTTCCGTAGGCGAAAGCTGTAATTAAAATTGTTTTAATGAAATTAAATACATTTCAATGTGCATTTTGTTGTCAGATGAGGAATTGATTGATTTGGTATTGAATTACTTGACAGTTTTTTAATTAATTTCTCGAAGGAGGAGTGCTAAAGAGACAGAAGTATCAATTACACTCCTGCCGCGTCATTATTTCCTTTGTTTACCTGTGATTTGCTTTCCAATCAGAGTCCGTGTGTGTGATTGATGCGATAAAAAATGAGAGAGAGAGAGAGAGAGTGAGGAAAATTGATTTTCTTGGTATTTGTGCGCTTCATTTTTGCCACTACATACACCTGTTTTGCCGTTTCCTGTTCCTTCTCCGTTATTATCTTTCAATTTGCCACACAGCTGGCTAAACAAAAATGGAATAAAAAAGAGGACAACTTCCATTCCACTATCTTTTTCCCCCTTTTTGCTTTCTTTTTAATTCGATCTTCATCTTCTATAGAGCACTTGTAGAAAATTCTAGGGATTTTTTTATTCCTTATTCCATTGTACATATTTCAGTTTCAAACTTTCTCTGTTCTTATAAACACTATTAGAAGGATGCGAGACTAGTTTTTAAAGGTTTTTCTTATAATATTTCTGATTGTATACATTTAATGTGCAATGTGTTAACAGATTTTCCAGGTGTATGCACCCACACATTGCTATTTAGCGTTTACCTCTGCCAGCGGAATTTACTGCGTTATTGTTAGCATACTTTTCAGCTGCGCTACTGTTGCGCTTCTCCTTTTTTCCGTGTTCTTGGTCTTCCCTCTTCTTATTTGGTTTTGTTTTTATTTTGCTGCTTTCTTTTTTTCATCCTGGAATCCGTGTGACCGGTAAGTGCATATCAATTTCCTGCTCCCCCCTTGCATTGCATGGACATTTTTTTTAAATCTTTAATAAGCTGGTACTGCTTTTCTTGGTGATGCTGTGCTGTCGCGCACATATACACGCATATATTGCATTGCTTTTTATGTGTTTGTTCGCATACAAATGTGTACAGAAATGTACAGTGGAAACTCATGAGTTCTTTTGAACTGTCAAAAAAGGAAATATATCAACATTTAAATAAAAATAATGTGTTTTGTTTATTTAGAACAATTGTTATATTTTTAAAACCAATTTACGGAAAATTGAGAAATTTGTGGTTTTCATAATTTTTAGTTTTTAAGTTAAGCTGACATACTGTTTACGGGTTTAAAAATACATCTTTTTTCATTCAATTCTTAACATTTTATATACAAATTTATCCAGATATTTAAATATGAATTAACTAGCAAGTGTTCTTTATATTTGCATCTCTTTTAATAACTGTTAACGCTGTTTTCCATTGCTTTAATTAAATAAGCTTTAATTCTTTCATACTTACTTGTCGGTATATTTATGTTACAATTTGTATCGAGCTCACAAGTCCAACAGGGCGTATACAATACCTTTTGTTGTGTGCCCACTTTTTGTTCAATTCATGAATAATAGTTGCTGGCCTAATTGGTTGGATTTAATATCGCTTGAGGCTGAAACTAAGCTGTTAATTTTTGTGACATGAGAGATATTGTTTCAGCTTTTCATATATCCCGCTAACCACTGTACAGGTCCATATAAATTACTTAGCATGAAATTCCCTTGCTTCTCTTTCGTTTTTGGTCCGTCTTTATTGGTGCCGGGGGTTTGGTGCGACAATTCGACCAGCTCCTTCACATCCGATATACAAATATATATGTACATATATCCCACTCGACGACGACCAGCAGGCAAGTTTCAAGTTCACTAAATTATGTACATATACGTACTTGTGTGTCTGAACAAACACATATATTTACTCGACTCGACTTGACGTCCCGAACTTTTTACCATAAAGAACGTCGCACAGACACCCACCGCCATATTCACTTGAATGTATTTATTTAAGTCAAATAAAAAGCGAGAAGGCACGGGGGAAAGACGAGAGGAAAGTGCCCTGGAAAATGGGAAAATGTGGGCCTGTTGAATCTTATACTAAATATATGTACAAATGTATGCTGTAAGACATAAAAACATATCTACACTTTGAGAGGATTCTTTTTAAGCGGCAGGGAAAATCAATGAAGCAAAAATAGTTTATGAATGTGGGTATAATATAATGCCTGACATTACAATAATACTCTTTCAATCGATTTGGTTTCTTTTGGAGCGTAAGAAAATGTCCATTGTGTCTATTGTTAGCCAATTTTCTCAGGCGGCTTATTATTCCCTTAGGAAGTTGTTATTTCAATTCAATACAGTTGGAGTTTATAAAATTGTACTGCTACTATTTTTATTGTTTTGTTAAGGAAGTACCTGTATTACTCAGTACCAGGGATATATCTCCAATGATTATCAGCAAGCGAGGGGATTCAGCCTTGTCCAAATATTATATATATTAAATATAATAATTCACAATATTTGTGTGTTTCCTAGTTGTTATTTATTGCTATCTTAATTCCCATAAAATGCATTGATTTTCTCAAGAAGGTTGAATATAGTGATCCATTTATTAAACATTTTCCGTTCTAGTTGGTTCAGCTGAATTTATATTTCCAATAAAGTTTCCTAGAATTGCCTTGAAGTGGATTCTCTCCCTCTTCTGTTTTGTTCTTCAGATTTCGTACGAAACTTTCACTAACACATAGTGCTTGTTACTGCTAAACAGCTTTTGATTTTAGGTTCTGCCCCACAATTCCTTGAATTTTTACAGTGCACGAAAAACTGTTGCTTTCTCTCCTCCACACCTCGGCCACCGCATTTTCCATTTCCTTTGCCTTCTTTTCAAACTTATGTGTGGAGGAGGCTTCAAAGCACCGAGAAACCGGGAAAAGGGGCCATGAGGACATGCGGCGGAGCTAAGTCCACCTCATTTGGGTGGGGGAAAGCATCCGAAACCGTACGAAACCAACTGAAACCACCAACCCACCGAACCACAAGGCAGATGCCTTCAATTTGGCAGTTTTCTGTGTCGCCAAATGTAGCACTAAGGAAACTTTTCCCACAAGCCTATATATTTTTTGTCTCTTCTTTCCCCAAAAGACATTTTACACTTGATGCACAGAGGAAAAGTCATAGTAGTAGTAATTCTTATGATAATTGCTAACTCAAGTTTAGGGAATTGAAATAAGGGGATATTTAAAAAATACAGGAGAAGAAGTATCGAATGGGGAAAATATTTAACTGTATGTGACCTTCATTCTTAAAAAGATAGTTCGCCTTTTTCTATCATGTTGATTTACTTTGCTTATGTTTAAAGCCACGAAGCGGGTTAAATTTTAGTGTATGATTTTAATTAAAATGAAATAAATAAATACATTTTCCGAAGCTGAATTTCAATGGTTGTTTTTCTAGCTGTGTGCCGAAAATGAGTGTAAAATGAATTGGGGGCGTCGCCTTGAGGGCCTTGGTATTTTCGTATTCGCATTGGTATTGGCATTGGCTACAACTTTCTGCCATAAGTAAATCCACTGTCGACGACAGGCGCAAACTTTTAACGCCAACTGTTGTCAGGAAAACATTTCTGACTTGTGTACGCATTTTCGATTGCGATTACACCGCCTATTGTCCCGATGCCTGGCAAAATTTCAATGCCAGCATCTGGAATTTAAAGATGGAAGAGAGATGGGGTTTTATTTTGGGGTTTGTTTTTTTTTGTGTGTTATTTTGGGAGGAGTTTGGGTAGGAAAGTGTCGTCGTCACGTCATGTAATTGATTTAAAATTAGCACATCGCTTTGAAAATTTAAACTGTTTACATGTGCCTGGGGACAGCTGCTTCCGAAACATTACAGCTTTTTCGAGTTCTGCAATCCGCTACACTCGACGAAAATTAATGGTCATGTATATATTTTTTATATACATCTTAAATGTATTAAAATGTCTCTTAATATTCTTTCTTTCTCATATATAAATTTACTTACAAATTGTACTTGTATTTTATTTGTAATTTTTAATTATTATAATATTCATTTGGTTTTAGAGTAAGCTTTAGTATAATAAATATAATTTAGAATTTTATGGATATATGCTTATTGAGACAGACAATATATAGTAGTATTATATATTGAAATTGGAAATATCGAAAAATATTTAATTTAACGTAAAAATATCGTTAAATATAAAACAAATATTTAACATATATCCAATATCTTTATTTATATTATATATCAATCTTAGTTATATAATTTCATCATAAAATATCGATACATTATAAATATATCGTTATTTTCTTCTATCCCAAGATAGAACCCCAAATTCTTTTGTGTGCTTAAAAACCCGCTATCTCTGTCCTTCAGCCTCTCCTCCAGCTGGCTCTCTTTGGCGCCTGTATAAGTGGATGTTTGCCCCTGTATGTGTGTGGGTGTGTGTGTTTATGCATGTTTAATGAACATGAATCCACCAGCCACCAGGCCAGAGCCCTGTAATCGCATTTCAATATGCTGCACCGCCGGTGTAAACTAAACTAAAAAAAAAAAAAACAGAAGTGGGTTGAGCGGAGTACTACTCACAGAAAAAAATGGGGGGTAAAAAAGAGGAAAAGAAAAAAACTCAAAGCCGGAGACCGTGTCTTCCTTCCTCCTCCAGTTGGAAACGGCAATTTAGTTTGCAGGGCAAACTTTTCATAGCCGCTCTGACCCGTAAACGAGGTCAGTGCAAAAAACATTTTGAAAAATTCATATGCAAACGTATTTTCAGCTGCACCCGGCACCGGCAACTGGCAACACACAGGTGCCAATGGCAGCACCACTAGAACTGGAACCTGTATCTGAATCCATACCGGGTCCAAGAGCAGCGGCCAGGACCAGTAACCAACTCCTTCTGGCAGGACTCTCCTCTCGCGCGCCTGGGAAAAGGGGGAAAAACTTTTTAATGGCCGGCACACACACCCACTCCCACACACACTTAATGGGACTCTTGCAGTCCAGTGTAATTCCGAGTCGCCCATGGGGCTCAAAGTCTTTCGCAGTTTCGGTGTAAAGTGAAACGTTTTGCTTTTTATTAGTTGGTAAACATAAAATATAATGAAAAAGAACTTGCTTTTTACACTAAATTAAATGTGAATCAACATCTCTTTGGGGCAAAAACAGCAAAACAACGAAAATAAACTTTTGTTGGCGCATGTATGTGTCTGTGTGTGCTGGGGGAAAAGGTTACAAATTAATTAATTTTCCCACATTTCTGGTAGAATTCTGGGTCAGCGATTGAAACCAGATATCATAATGGAATTTGATCCCTCATGATGTTTCATTTAAATGTAATTTCCATTCCTTTTTTGCCTGTGGCTGGCTCTGCATTAGCTGTGTTAAAATCTACTTGCATTTGGGGAATAAGAATTAATTGAAAATAAGAGCGTATTGAATTTATGCTAATTTGTGTATTTATTTAATTGTTTTCAAACCCTTAAGCAATCTATTCCTCTTAAAGTTAAAATTATCATAGATATTTTTCTTTTAATAATTGTTTAATTTAACTTGTACTAAATACATATTCACCCTTGTCAAAAAACAGTGTTGGTCAAGAATCTTTGCATCTCCAGTGCTTACAATTTCCTGTTAAGCTACCACCAATGCTGCCCATTTTCGGCTGATGGTAATCGGCGTGTAATCAACTCGACTTCTAGCGTTTCCACTTTTTAATCACAATGCCCCGGCTAATTGCTTACCCAAAAAAAAGCTAAAAGCGGAAACTCTTCAGTTTAACACAAAGTGAAACATTTTCCGCCTTTTCGCTCCGGTGTGCTTTTTTCGGGGGATAAGACTAAACACGAGCCACGGATGTAATTGTTGGACGAGGTCTGTAACCTACGGGCTCTATGAGTAATTAGGGTCGGGGATTAGGACAGTCGCCTTCGCTTCAATAAATTTTGGCCGCTGGCCGCCCAAAGGCGAACCGAACCCGGCTCCGGGCGGTGCTTATTTAAGGCTCAGCCCGGGTCACAAGGTGTTCCGCCATGAAAGGGCCTAAAAAAGTGGGAGTACGAAGTATGCATACACCAAAAATAACTTTATTAAACAAATGTTAAGTAAATTAAAAGGCAAACGAGTCTTTTTAGTTTCCATTAGCCGCCATAGGTTTTTCTTTATTATTGTTTTACCCACTTTGAGAATCTTAAATTGAAAGTCTTGAACTCACATTTATGCACTGAGTAATTGGAAGCTAAAGGCACATCCCTGGATTATTTTTTAAAGTGCAAGAGCTGGGGAAGTACCTTCCAACATTATGCCATCTCGCGTCCGCTGACGGTGATGTATGTACGTGTTTCGGCTTTGCTTCCGTGATAATTTTCAAACTTTTTGCACCAATTATGTGCACGGCAGCGCGATATTCTCTTAGCCATCTTTGCCAGCCTGTGTATATGGGTCTGTGTATGTGTGTGTGGGTGTTGGCCTTTTTGTGCCTGTAGTTTATGCTCATTACGTGAGTGCTGAGCGCAGCAGACTCACAAATTGTTGTACAAGAAATTGCCGCCGTTGGCGTTACACGAAGGTACACGCACACAAACACAGGAGGCCGAAGTACACGTATATAACCTCCGGTATATATAGCTATATATAGATTCTTGCCTGGATGCAAAATCCTCGAATTTAATTTTCAGGTAAACTCCGCAGCAATCAAACGGAAACGTGTCCATGGGGCGTATACGCGTTATATAGTTGACCAATTTGCTACAGCCGAGAGGAGGCCTTTTCCCCACTTAAACTATAAGCGATTGAAGACTCTTATTTAAATACACACTTAAAGTGGCTAGCGGTGAGAGAGCGAGAAAGAGAGAGAGCACATTAAATGCTTGGCTATATTAATTAAATTCAGGTTAAGAGGAAATCCTGCTCACGGGGCGTATGCGCGATATTTAATTGACCACTTTGTAGGGGTGAACCCTTCGTTAGGCAAATACTGTATTGCGTTTGAGTGAGGTTCATGGTGCAAGTTGCTTATTATTTTCTAAATAAATACGTTTCCTACTGAAACTTTTTATTAAATAAGCTATAAATACTGATGGAGCAGGTGTGGAAACTTTCCGAAACATCTAAGAAATATAATTAAGCTTATGTTTCACTATTTAATTTTAAAATAGCTCAGCACGTACCATTCTCCTCACATGTCAGATTAATCTTAATTAAAACTTACAGCTATTTACCTCAAGTAAGCACCTTAAATTAAATTTAATCAATTAAAGAGAAATCCCATTAGGCGTAGAGTTCTTATTCAGGTGACAAAATGCCCACCCAACCTTGGGCAACTTTCACTCCTCGTTCGAAAGCCCGAAGGAAACAATTAAATTGGCAACAGTTTATTAAAGTCGCATAATTCTGGCAATCAAAAGGAAACGTGTCCCCAGGGCGTTTGCGCATTATTTGAATGACCAACTGGTAGCACTTAAACTTTGAACAATTTAAATTGTTAATTCAAAAGCCTAACAGAAAACAATTTAATCAACTCAACTATTAGCAGAATGCAGCATCCGAGTTGGACTTTTAGTTTTCCGGATTTCTCATTTCACAACTCATAAATCAGAGGCTTAAATCTGATTTTGAAGACTTAAGGACTTAAGCCTTAAAAACCAATTCCAACTAAAATGCGGGCTGGCACCGGGTGCCACGCCCACTGAATAAGTAATTTTCCACTGGAAACACCGAAGCTTTAGCTTGTGCCACGCAGTTTTCTCTTTTGTTTGGGCTGTTTCAGGGACAAATAAAAAAAAAATATATATACCATAACTATAGGTATACTAAAAAGCTATAAAAGAACACAAAGTGCAACTTTAAAGGCGCGTAAACTTCTTGAGCCTTCCACCAGAAACAGCTGTCTATTCTGGCAAAAAGGCGAAAAGTGAAAGAAGAATGGGACTTTTTATTTTATTCAAGTGCCGTGTCGTCGTTTCAGCCTGCACTTGAGAAAAATTAGAAATTTTTCTATTGATTTTAAGGCGTCTTGAATTGAACTTATTCCTTTTAATAATATTATTTTTTTTTGCTTACTGGCTTTAAAAATATCTGTATCTGTACAGGCATTGCTGCAACATTTACATGGTTTGGTTTTAGGATTTACATATTTATATAAATAATAAGTTTTAATCTAGAAAACAATACCAGAACACCTTTAAAATTTTCCTTTGAGTGTGAAAAGTAGGCAGTCAAAACTGCATAAACTCTCGACTGAAGCTGTTGGCAGCAAAGTTTGTGCTGCATTTTCATTGGAAATCCAAACGAGAACGAAAACTCGAGCTCAAACTCAAATTCAAACTCAAGCCCTGGTCCCGAAAAACCGGGGCTAAATGTCTCGTCGAGCTGAGGATACATTTTGTTTGTTTACTTTGAAATTGTAAATGGATTAGCCGCACTCCGAGGCGCGCCAAGCCTGACAAATTGAATTTGTTAGACTCGGGAGAAGTTTTTGGCAAACTTTTGCGTGCATGGTTGGATATTGGACGTGGCCCCGGAGTGGTTATACTCGCAGGAGAAGCCATCGCCCATAAACCTCGAAACAAAACTTTGTCCGGCGAGTGTTGCGAAATAAATTGCCATGCCGAAGGTGACGGGCCAAAGCAAAAGGGTTTTCCATGCACCGCTCCTCCGCCAAAACTATTTTCCCCATCGGACGAAACCATCAATAAGGTGATACTTTAAACGAAAGCGATGGCAACAAATGCGGGATTAACCTTAAACTTGTCATCCATTGAAAGTAAAATCATTTTATGCGAAAACCAGACAGGAATTTTCCTTTTCTCGAAAATCGAAAGCTGGTCTCCGACAGATAGTCATCAATAAAGTTTTACTTTAAAAGACATTTATCAATCGAATTAAAGATTTTCGGAACTCAAAAAAATCGAGGGAAATACGTTTGAATTGGGGAACAGAAGAGTTTAAAATAAGGAGAAGGAGTATGAACTTTAAGAATTATTTTATTTTAAGCTGTCTGCGCTCTTTTGTTTTTTTTTATTATTATTTAGGCAGCCAAAAGCTAGAGGTAAAAATATATATTTAAGGTCGTTTTTCAGATGTGTATATGACTATTTCAATTTGTATTCGAACTGGAAAATAAATATATATTATAGCGTATGTAATGATGTATAAATAATTATATATAATATGAGTTTATAATATAACATAAATATAAGAAGGTATTATTCATCTTACCTAGTTATTTAAGATCTCCAAAAACCTACAAAAGACCATTTAACTTTTAATTCCTTATAAAACTTTTCCCAGAATTTTATTAAAATCTTGTAACAAATCTTTTACATTCGGTTTAAAAAGGATTCACTTAATTATAAAAAGAATGGGTCTTAAATTCCTGGACATAATGACCAGTAATTAGGGCAAGGCCCAGGTAGAACATTGATGATAGCTGTGGTACATAAATAAGTCTATGAGTTGTTCATTAAAACTATAAATTTTAGTCCAACTTACGTGATAAGTGATATTGGTCAAGTATGCAAGATTTGTATCTCAACATGCAGGGATTTTCTGCAGAAACGAAGCAATTGGCGGTTACTCCGCATTGTGGCTTAAATTCACGGGTGCACGCGGGAATACATTGCTGACTGTTGCTTAAACCCAGAAGAGTTGCGACTTTGGGAGGCTATACGTAATAGTATGATGTATTTAGATAATGTCACCCGACTTACCGATAAGGGAAAAAATAAGGAACGCCTTCATGTTGATCGTTACTCTCCGAAATGTGTCAGTAAACTAAGAATTAGCTTAAGAAAAGCAAGTCTATAATACAAAATACAACACTATTTATTCTCATTTAAATGCAAATTAAGGTAGTTTTTTTCAAATCACTTTTATTATCCATGTCATATTGGCGTTTTAAATCTAGTTTTTCTAAGGAAGTTGAGCTTAATTACCCATTAATTTAGCATATGCAAAAAAAAACCATAGAAACTTTTGTTATATATATATGTATATATATTTTAAGATAGTTTCAATTTCTTTTCCTACGTATTAATTTCTTGCAAAATAAAATTTGGCATTTCTTTCTCACTCTTGACATTTTTCACACTTTTTGTTTTTCTTTTTTTACATTTTGCATCATGATTTCTGAATTATAATTCAAGTATCTTGAACACAAGTGCTGGCCATCAATAGCAGAGATTTTTAAACCGCTTATACAAATATCCAACTTGAGCTTCAAATGCAGCAAATGAGTTTTTTTTGACAATTCGATCAATAACTACGACGTCTGTTGGTGAAATCTTGATTGCGCCACAGAAAAGGAAACAAAAAATCACCTGTATAAATAGAAGAATATTGAAAGAGCTGCAGTTTACATATTCTTAGTCAGATGAAGGTTGTAAATTCTCAGATAAATGTGGGTATAATACAATTACAGACTTGTAAAGATTGAATGTAAATTACTTCTTTATAATTGCTTTGTAGACTCTTCTACTTGACTACTAACAACTCTCATTTCAGACTTGTCTAAGGCTAAAATTCCCATTTAGTTCCTGCCGTCGGCAGACAAGGAGTTTAACTCAAAATCAGACAACTTAAACTGTTGCTGCTGGCCACACATGCAAATCCAAATCCAATTCCATATTTAAGTCCAAAGCGGTTAGGCTAATTGAATCGCTTCGGAACGTTGCTGAGCCAAAGTGAATGGGTCCTCATTGCGATGTAATCCCGCCTTTAATAGAATACCCTTTTGGGCCAACTTGTGCTAAAGCCAGCAGCCGCCCGAAAATGTTGCCTCTACCCTTTCTGCATTTCCCTCGGTTTTGGCCCCGGTCCGTCATTTACATTATTATGATGAGATGCAAATCTCGTTAAAGGACACTTCGGTCCCCGTTCGGCCCCCCTCAGCCATTTTGCCCATATAGACTACACTTCAATATGTGTGCCATATGCCCCTCTATATCTTGGCAGCCACATCCACATGGTTTTCCCCATCCCCTTCCCTGCTGTTGCTGCTCCCGCTCCTGTTTTTCCCCACTTTCCCAACCTTTTGGCATGTCTGTGTGTTATTCTTATGCAAATTACATTTCCTGTGTTTGAGCTACAGCTTGTAGCTACATGTGTATGGGTGCGCCATACACGTACAGAGAGAGAAAATGTGTGCTTAAAATCCCTCTTAATCCGGTATGTGATTTCGAGAAGATTGATGTGGAATTTTGACTTATTGAAGGGGGTTTGATGGGGATTAAGGTTTGGTTTGGGATGTCATGATATTATTGAAATATATAAAGATTTAAAGATATATTTTAAAACTTTTTTAGCATACAAAATGCGGAAAGTTAATTAAATTTTGTAAATATTGTATACTGTGAATAATTAATGAAAACGGGATCGATAACTATTATAACATTTTCCGGATCGATTATATCGAACATACACAAAATGCGATATTTTTCGATTAATAAATGTCGATTTTACATATCGAAATTTAACGATATAACATTTTTTAGATATGATAGTGAGCACGATATATTTTTCGAAAAGTAAATTTGACCTTTTCTTTCTCATTTAAATAAAAATACATTTTTGTTTTACGATTTCTCAAAATATTTCCTGTGCAGAGATATAGCCGCCATTGGGATATTTTGCATACTCGCATATAGCTAAAAAATATTCTACAATTCTTTTGTAAAAGTCCGCAACAGACGGACCAAGCGCTCATAAATGTTTTCGCTTGTCAGCCTCGTCCCATCTCTCTCACTCTATCTCTATCCCTCTCTCTCTGACTGGCTGTCTGGCCATCTCTTTTCCCCATTTGCATCTGTCTATCCGCTACCATGGGCAGCCATCTCTGTCTGTCGTCTGCCGCCTGACGCCTGTCTCTTTCGCTTTCCCTGGACCGATTTGACATATTTGTTGCTGCTGACTTTGCTTAGTATCTTATTTGCATTTGTAAACTTTAGTGTGCCATTTTGTTCATTTGTTCGTTTTTTCCTCCTTTTTCCTACACTGATTTTGCATTTTATATCCTTGAAGCAGACGTGCAAATATACACACATATATTATATTTATTTGAAACTCATTAGCTCTTGAGAGGATTTTTCCATTTCCGGATTTTCCCTCCACGTTCAGGGACACAAATCAAATGCAGCATCAGCGATTTGTGCCCTGACATGTTAGGTATAACGAACATTTGTTGGAGTTTGTTAATTTTGCGATGCTCAACAATTGCCCCGAGATCCCCTTCCTCGCTTGAGATCATATGAAATTTAAATTTTGGGATTTGGAGCTGAACGGATTCCTCTACACTGATTGACATTCCGAATTGAGAGCAAAGTTCGACAGTTTAATTTATGGATAATTAAAGTGATGAACGCTACTCAGCGTTCAAATGGTGTTTGCATAGTTGAGTCATGCAAAAAAGGTGAGGCGAATATTCTGTTGCATATATTTGGGGCTTAATTAAGTTAAGTTTAAATGGAAATTGGAGCTGTGTTGGTTGATTGGTTTCTTAATGAATTCAGAATTGAGAATGTGATGCCACGTCGAATGTGTGAAATTAATTGGAAATTCTCTTGAATTATTTGTTATAATTATTCTTAAGGAATGGTTAAGGCCAAAAGGGTTTAGTTTTAAGCTTTTCATTGCAAAACTATCTTTATATTTTAAAATATAACATTTTTTGTATTAGATACAAATGTGCATGCACAGGCTTAGGTTTAGGCTTATTTAAAAATCTTTTACCAATTTATTTCTTTACCAAATAAGGTTTTAATTCCAGTGCCTTGTTTTCATAACATAAAATACACAACTATTTCCACCTTAACTTAGCAATCATTGTCCAATTATCATGCTTTTCTTAGCTTACTTCAAAAACAAGACAAACTAAATGGAAACTTTATAATTGGTTGGAAGTACCTTCCCGCTCGTTAAAAGCACAAAACAATACATGGATTTAGAAGTTTTGTAACTTTTTATGGAACTTTTCTTTAACAATTTCAACAAATACTTCAAGTCAACTTTCTCCGAGAGCTTTATATGTTTATAAAGCTGATTTTAAAGTAAAATACATATTTTTAATTATTTTTGTATGCCGACATTCACAGGGTATTAACAACTTCTCTCTGGGCTTAGTTCAAACTATCGACTTTCTATTCGAAAGCACTCTACGTAGTCTGTGTTTTTTTTCTGGTTTTCTGCTCTGGTTAATGGCCATCTGGCTGCACGTCTGACAATTGGAAAATTGGAAGTTAAAACCATTAAATAAATGAGTGTCACACTGCGGGAGCCGAAAGGCAGCGGAGGAGGTAGAGCGACACAATCACATTTCAGTCGAACGTATTTGGGTATTTTTATCTCTTTCGATTTACCAACAGTCATTCGAAGGGGGTGTATCTGGGTGGGATTGTGTGTGTATGTCTGTCGAGGGGTTAACCACTTTGATTCGTCCTCTCGTTGGAAAGGCAAAACATCAGCAGACCGAAAGAGAGCCCTGCTCGAAAGTCAACAGTTTTAACCTAATCACAGTGGATTTTATTGCCGCCTCACACAAATCGATGCGAGCGGATGTGAGTGCGGATCCGGATGCGAATGCGGAAGGAACGGGAAGCGGAAACGCAATGGAGCCGAAGGTCCTTGCCAACCATTTTGTGGGCGGACCACAGGATCTGCAGGGGAATCATTGGGTTGCTGCGTAAGAATTTTCCGGGTGCGTTAAGTGCCTCCTCACACAAAGCAGGAACCTCTTTTTTGGGGTTTTTCGGGCTGGACACTTTAAGAAACAAAATTTTATTAGGGAAAGTAAAAGATGTTTAAATATAAATCGGTGTAAACTTAAGAAATATATATTAATTAAGGTCAGTAAATATTAAAAATTGGATACAAAAAACATATAAATTCAAAAATAACAGAGCTTACACTTATTTTATATACTTTTTTATATCATTGTTAATTGCTTCAATATTACTCAATATAATTTATCAAAACAATTAATAATAATAAATAATTAATTAGGCTTTACAGAAAATAAAGTGGAAATGTATCTGTTTCAATTATTTTGCTTACCTTTTTTTCAGAGTGTCCTTATTGGTCTCAAACTCGAAAGCGGGGCGGTCTGTTGAGCCCAGCCCTAAATGTTATTTATCTCTAGATTAAATGGATTTGTGTGCAAAATTGTCTATTTAACTCCGGCCGCCAGAAGTAGCTGGCAGCCTTAGCATTCGCATCGTCATCACCATCGGCCTTTAGTATCGGAATCAGCAGCACTTTTGGTGCTCCAAAGTGGCAGCAACTTCATTGTTTGAACTTTTCACCGAATACGTGGGCGTTTGATTGAGTTTCAACAAGGGTCGTCTTGTCCTCGTGCCCTCGGGCGGAGATTTGATAAAAGAGCCCCTTCCGTCCATCTAGCCTTTATCCCCACTTCACTCACTTCACTTTTCCTTCATCTTATTTTCCCCCATCTGCCAGTTTCGGTTTCTATTGTCAATTAGAACTGACAAGTGGCCGTCTATATGGGCGAAAGTGTTCGTGTTTATTTCCTTTAACGGCCTTGGTTGACAAACGCGTTCGATGGGTTAACTGGATCCCAGCCTCCTTTGGCCATGGCCAAGTATCTGGGCTAGAATGTTAGGTGGTTGTAACCAGGTACAGCTGTGTTTGAAAATGAAAGTAGGGTGGATCAATGGAACTAATTGGAAAATTTTTATTTTAATTTAAAGTAAAATCATTATTAACAAAATTTTAATTAATTACTTAAACACAAAATAAAGAAAATAAATATACTCATTGTTGGTAGAAAGGTTATTTATTTGTTAGCAAACAAAAAATAATTTTTTTTCGCTATAAACTGACTTTTTTTAGTTTTTAGTTCAATGAAGTCTAAACTGAATTTAAATCTTTGTACATTTAGAAATAATAGGTATTTTTATTCCATGTTCCTACTTATTTTTGTTCTTTCTCTTGTTAACAAAAAATAATATACATTTCAATCTCTACTGAGAAAGCCACTTGATGTTTATTGGTCCAAAAACGTGTAACAATTCACGGCTTTCTACTCTCCAATTAGTTGGTAGTTGTTATGCAACACTGAATACGTTAGCTAAGAGTTGTCACAAAAAAATTGAAATAAATTGGTGTAAAATTTACAACAATTTACATCACTTCCCCTTTGTCCCCACATATGCATAACTTATATGTACATATGTTATGTACATATGTTCACTTTTTGCGTGATCGCGGATATATTTTTTGGTGAATTTTTTTATAGCTTCGGGTTCAATGGTCTTCTTGGGAAATTGTTTGCGCCAACACCCCGAGGGAAATGTGCGTTTTTCCGGCAGTTCTGTTGGGATTGTGTCCCACAAAGAGGTCACAAGTGTGATAAATTTTTCACTGCTCTCGGCCAGTTCCGACATATGCGTGGATATTTTATGGTTGGAAATTCTTGCAGAATTTTCGGGCGCTTTGTTATTCAACACTGGCAGGGTTCACAATGAAGAAGATGGGCGCGCATTCTAAGCTGAACTTCCTTTGGCCCAAAACTAATCTAACACAATGAAAAATTATAGAATTTTTGGTTGTACTTATTAGGAATTGGGCAATAAGTAAACAAATAAATAATTTATACAAGAATATTTGGAATTTTAATTTTAGATAATGTTATTTTCATTGTAACTCTATGCCTTTAGAGATTTTTAAATATTTTGTGAGTGCACTTCGCGGCCTGAATGCAGCAGACAAACAATGGACTTCTTTTGCAGGATGCTGGAGCTCTAGATCTCTCAACTTAAGGCCAGATGCAGTGAACCGGCCAACAGACAATGGCCCAAAAACACACAAAAAAAAAAGCAGCAGCAGAGAGCCAGCAGAGGAAAACCAATTCAAAATAATAGTCTAATAAACTTACTTAGCGTGCGCACAGCTGATTAGGCGTCCCGGTTTTCCACTCTCTCTCTCTCTGGCTCTCTGTTACTGTTACTACTGCCACGATTTTTCCACTGGCACAGCTCATCTTAAAGCCAATTCCCCACCCCCCAGTTCCTTGGCTTCGCTGCGGGAAAATTTTATTATTGCGCTTCTGCAGCTGGACGGCTACAAAAACGTTCGCCGCGGTCGTTTGCTTAATGCGCCGTTCGCCGTTCGCAGTTCGCATTTTGCCCCGTCGCCATCCGATCCGCCAGATAGCTGTGGCTATAGCTTTACCTCTACAGCTACAGCACCAGCACCAGCTACAGCTATAGTCATGGCAATGAGTATGAGGATGGCGATGGCGATGGCCTTTCTGTGCTTATGGGTGAGAAATGCTTTCTTTATGTATTAATAGCACTTTCACTCCCTTCAGCACTCGACGACCAGGCTAAGGATGGCAGCGTGATTGGAGCTTTAATGCCTTATGCCCGACAAGGTTGGAGCTAATGACCGATGGCAGGAACTTGAGAAAGTCCTTCATTTAATATAATTTGAAAGTTATGGCTTCATTTGGTACATTGAAATTACCTTCTGACGAAAATTTAATCTGAGTTTTCCCGGAATTATTACTTACTTTGTGAGTTAAGCTTTTATGAAAATGAAAAACAAAGAGCAAGTGTATTTGTTTTTGTTATTAAATAAAATATATTTAAAATTGATAAATTCAATCGAAAAAACAAATATAAACAAAAAGCAGCATGCTTAAGGTAAATATTTACTTAAAAGTCTGCATAAAAATGTTTTAAATTAAAAGAGCCATTTCACAAATATAGGTTTAAAAGTTAACAAAACATACACGAATAAACTTTCAATCAAAAAGCAAAAGTCTATCAAATTGCCACACAATTTACATACACACAAAATCTTTCAGTTGAAATATTGACATATTGATGTCGTAAGAAAAATAAGCTTGTTTTAGTTAGAAGCCAAAAAGCCGAGAAGCTTTTTATGTAGTTGACACTCAATTAAGAAACGAATTTCGGTGTGATTTTTAGAGAAGCGATAAAAACGAGAAATACGATTAAAATGCGCTTTGAATAAATTTCACTGTGTGGTAAAGGAATTATAATAAAAATCGAATGAGTCACTAATCAAAATGTCGTTAAAAGGTATTTGCATAATCAAGAGAATGAAAAATATTAGAAGAAATGTTAGGAGTGTCGTCGTCAAGTTTAAATTATAGCAATAGAGTGCAGTAAAGCAAAAATTGGATAAGGGAAAAATGGAAATAAATAAAAGAAATTGCTATTTGTCAAACAAGTTCTTATATTTGTAGATGGGTTTCTTATAATTAATATACTTTATAATTTACTTACCAAAAGCAAAGGTAATTAAAACCAAGTTTTAAATGGATTTTAAAGGATATTTCAAATTATTGTATTTGTATTTCAGAAATAAAGTCTCAAATAATAAGGTTTCAAGCCCATATTAAATGTTTTTGGCTTTATTAAAATGCCAGCAAATTTTACAAACAACTTCCGGTGCTGCTGCTGAGAGACTTTATCCTGATTGTTGGGGAATAAATGCATAAATAAATTATGAAAAGCCCCCTGAATCTCCACAACCATCACATCCGATCATCACGCTCTCATCTCTGGATATGAAACGAGCCATCGCCGAAAAAGCAGCGGCAGGCAACTGAGCACCAGAGCACATTTATACGGGAATGACTTCAGTGTTGTATCACGTAGTAAATAATTCCTTTGTGGCATTGTCTTGGTTGGCTTTGCAGCTTTCGGCTCTCGTCCTTTTTGTCGTCCCCCTGAAATCTCTCACAGAAATCCCAGAACTCCCCGGACTGCCATTCCATAGCGGTCTAGAGGGTGTTTACGTGCTTTGAGGAAGGACTGAGGGTGGTATTTTTGGTGAAAATTGGTCTAGTGGAGATTGGGGGTTTGAGTCTTTTATTGTTACGTGGCAAATACAACATAAAACGAACGTGTAAATGTTATTTCTTGATTTATTTCCGCGGTGCATGCAGATGCTTACGCCAACCGATTTTAAGGTATCCCACTCTTACTCTCACTCGTCCCCCCCCTTCCCACAACCTGCCATATCCGATTCCCCTTCCGTTTCCTATCCACTGAAGCATCCTCGATATGTTACATTACGTATACGCCGTGTGGCGGATTTTCGTTTCTTCTTTGGCTTGGTTTGGTTTGGCACAACACGAGCGGAGCGACGACGAATATAAAATATTCCGCTTACCTTGCACAAATATTTATATATGGCTTGGTACATAATATAAAATTACTGCATGTCTCTATATATATGTATATATATATATATATTTGCCCATGTGTCTGTCAGTGTGTTGGTTAGCCGCCTGCTACACTGTGTGTTCGTGTATTTATGTTTGAGATGGCATTGTCGGCATCAGGGCCTGGCAACATTTTTTTTGTGTCGTCGTATCTGTGCCATTTATTGTGTTTTTTTCCGTTTATGCACCCTGTAAATTAGGGCCACGGGTTGATGGGCACTAAAGTCTAATTGGCCGTGAAAATAGTGGGGAATGCATCCCCGGCTTTATCCTTTTCTATATAGCCATAAAATGTTGCACATAAAATCTCTAAGTTTTTATAGCGGAATTTTTAAGAAATGGAGATTTACTAACGCGAATTTGAAAATTATTTAATGGTAGTTTTTATTATTATTATTATAAATAAAATTTCTTATTACACTGCGTTCTTAAAGTGTTTTGTAGTGTATAAAGTGTTTTGTTTATTGCCAGTAATAATAAATAAGTAAATTAATAAATAAAGAAACATTTTATTTTCCATTGTAAAATATTAATTGTTGATTTTAAGCCCTTAAGACCTGTCAAGTATTCCTAGACTAATAGCAATCAATTATTAAGTAATTTAATAACACATTTCTAGTAAAAATAAAAGAAAATCCGCAAGTTTTCAAAATATGAAATAAGAATTTTTTAAATTCTGTTCCGATTTTTAAAAGTTTTTCCTTTTACTCCAATGACTTTTATTTCTTAAATTTACCTATTACCCCGAGTAGTTTATACACTCACTTTGAAAATCCAAAAGGGTATTCATGCCACTCACCTGTTATTGTGTCCTCCTTCCCTTCCTGTGTTTGTTTGAGTATTTTGTAATTTTTGTCTCGCTTTTGTTCTTCTCTGGTTTTATTTTTTCCCTCCGTTGGCCGCCGTGTGCTGGCTGTTCGGCACAAAAGCAAACACTTTTCTTGGGTGCAGGCGACTTTACATAGCCCGTTTTTCCCCACGGCTTTAGCCCAACTCTTGCCCGTCTAGGCAACGTCGACGGCAATGGCAAAGGCGAAGGCAAAGGCCCCCATGGCTTATATTTACCTCTCGGCTTAAGCCAAGGCGAGACGTTTGTCTCTTGGCCGCCCGCTTGGATTCTGTTTCGGTTTTCAGGGGTTTTGGGGTTTGCCAATGCACGGGGAGAAATATTAAATAAATCTTGGAAGCATCACATATTAAATCACACATCACAAATTAAATTGCAATGTATATTAAATTGTAATATAGAAATAAATATAATATAGAATTATTTTATGGTTTAATAAATTAATAATTTACCTTATAAGTAACCACAGTACTTACAATATAAATAGATTCTTACCAAATAAGTGTTCATATTTCTTTCTCTGCATGGTCATCGTTCCCCTTATATTGTATTAATCCAAGAATTACATTTACAATATGGATTTGACATTGTTTCCTTCTTTTATTTCTCTCTCTGCAAATAGGTTGAGCTCTTTTTATTATTGTTATTGTTGTTGCTGCTGTTGTGTGAGGTTTTGGTTCCGTGTTTCGCCTGTTGACGCAAATTGCCAAAATTGCCTGCGGTTGTGTTTACATGGCGAATGTAACAGACAACAGACAAGTGACAGCCGCACGCACCGAATTCAAATAAAAGCCAATGCCAATGCCGGCGTGTCTACAAGTGCGAAGGTGGAAAAGTAGAAGGGGAGTAGGCAGGGGGAGGAACCATGGAAAATGCAGGACGAGTCAGCAATCGTGCGGTACATTATTTAATTTTGACATGTGCTTGGGGTTTTGTCATCTGTATGTACAACGCACCAACTTGTAAATAGCAATTGGCAATTCAAATTTGGGCTAATGTGCCTTTGATATATGGATTGAGGTCTCTTTTACCTATTGATATAAATGCTTAAGTATTTATATACATAGATACGTACATAAATATATATTGTGCATATATTGATATGGATTCCGGCTTAGACTCTCATTTGCGGCCATCAATGGAGCAGGCGTCTTTGATGATTTTATTGGCTTCGGTTTGCCTTTTTCGATAAATCATTTGCATTTATGGCATGTGACAAGTGCTGCCATTTCTCTTACTCAATATGCCGTCCTCTGTCTCTTTCCCTTTGCCACAGCGTATGTCTCTTTCTAATGATGGCCAGTTCTGATCTGAATTGATGGCATTTCCATTAAACATGGTTTCAAATCAAGTGCTTTCCGTTTCCTGTTTCAAATGCAGAGAGTTTCGACCGAGTTTTGCGGCTTTTGATTTATTCTCAAATTATGTTTATTTGTGGTTATCTAAAATTAAACTTATGTCGGAAATTTAAAGCGGGATTTTATAGGTTGAAAGTAAAACCTAAATATTCGGCATTAACTTACATTTACTTTTTTTACGTTTCATTATTGTATATACCTTAAAGTTGAGTATTTTTTAAGCTGCAATACTTTTAGTTCAGCATTTCAATAATCTCCTTTAAAGTCAACCCAATTTAGCCTTCATGAAAACTAAATTCCCTCTCTAAATGTTTTCTTTTTATCACTTTTTTATTTACCTTTCCAGCTTGGCAGTCTATGGTCACTTCTCTATTATTTTCAGTTTGTTAAAGATCAATTAAAACGCTCGAATAAACAATTGTACTTTATTGTTTGTCCGATATCGCTTGTTCCTGTTGATAGTATTTTTGTATTTTTTTTTTTTTGTTGCCATTGCTCTTTGACCGTAGAGAATATTTTCCCATTTCCTTTCAACTTTTCCTCCTGTTGCCTGGGCTTTGTTGTCTGCACTTTTCAATCTCCTTTCGGTTTTCCTCACTCTGCTCCGCTGCCCGGGTTTTGTGTGTATTTTTTGTGTGCAATGTTTGCAATGGCTATTCACTTCTCGAGACATGGATTTGATTGCTTGGATGCCTTTCAATGTCCATCCTGCGGATTTTAACCCGTTCATATAGGGGGTCTAGAAATATATAAAATATATTATTGACAAAGATATTGAGGATATATAGGATATATTTAAAAACACATTGAACATGTTAGAAAATTAGTATTTAAAAATATATTTATTACAAATTTGTATTTTTAACTGGGCTTTAAAGCCCATTGTATTTGTTTCTCAATTTATTCTTCTCTTTACGATTTTTTAGAATTTTAAATTTAAGTTAGTCTTAGAATGTTTAAAAGCTGTAGTACTTCCTTTGATTCTGTCTGTAAATTACCTTGTATATACCAACTTACACGACTTAGTACCCTTTTTTAAAAAGTAAATATATTAATAATATACAAAATACTCTTATTTAAAGATAATCCTAGTCTCTAACTTCCAGCAATCTTCCTGAAATTAGCATATAACCCTCGCTTGTTGTGGAGGAATTACTTGGCTCAGCTTGAAACTTTTGCGGAATGTTTTTAAGGAAATAAGATTTTTTAAGTACCCAGGAACTCGGCAAAGTTCCAGTGATTTAGGCCGCATTTAGAGGGTTAACTCATAGCCCTGCTCTGCTCCTCGATGAGGATGATGACGACGACGATGATGATGATGATAGCAGTGTTGAATGGCGAACGAACGCCCGAGATATAAATTTCAACAGTATACTTTTTTCATCCACTTTATGCTCGTACTTCCTATATTTCTTCGAATTTTTATTTTTTTTTTTGCTTTTGGGTTTTTGCTGTTGTGTGGGGCTGAAAAGCAAATCTGTGTAGTGGGCGCTTGTCCTTCCGCTTATCGAAGGAGCCTGAGCCAGAGCAGGGAGTGGAACTTCTCCTCTCAGATCACAGATGCTTTTTGCTGTGCGGTTGCTCCTGCCGAGCCTCAATAAATCTACCATCGCATATCTTTGGGGCTCGCTTTCGTGTTTTTACAGCATCAACAACAAAATAACTCAAAGTGTCATCCAAACTCTTGAAGTCTATTGTGTGGTGCCTTTGTTATCCAGCATCCCGTCCCTTCCTGCCCTGATACCTTTCCCTTCCATCTTCCATCTTTTCCTTTGGCTGGCTGCTTATCCTTACAAAGCGTTTGACGGTTGCAATCGCCGGTTCGGCGGGGCGCTACACGTGTTTCCAGGGGCGCCGTTCAAGTGGGGGACGGGACCAGTGATTATTTGGCCCTGCCTGGGCACTGGGGCAATATGCAATACCCAGAGCCCCAATATCCACTATCCCCCTCGGCCTTGAGTGGCATTTTTATTAGGTGTATGGCTCTGTAAATCACTGTGCCACCCTTTTAACTACAGGCTCGTATAGAATGCCGAACAAATATGTATCTACACTCAGGAAATAATGTTTAACAAGGTATTTACAAACTAAAAAATATTCCCTTAAGGATTATCCTTTAAATTATTTTATTACTAAAGGTTTTGATATTATTTTAAGAATAAAGAGTGCTCAAAAATTATATTAAAATGTTACAAGAGAAAATAAAATACTGGTTTCTTTAATATATAGAATTTTTTAATTTTCTATCAAAATCATATTTAAAATTACAAGGTAGTAGTTTTCCTACTTTTCTCTAGCTTAAATTTTAGAAAAATTCAAAGAATCTCTAAATATTTCCATAAACATTTTCCCCCGGAATGTGTTTACCCATTTCGATGCCAAAAATTTCGTTTGATTTTTAGTGTTTTCGAGTGTATACTTACTTATATGCCTTATTCATGGTATTTTGGCGTCTGATAACAATCTAAACAAAATGTATGACATTGTTGGGGCTCCGGCTCCCATTTTTCCCGATGTGGGTCGCCCACGCAACAAAAGGCGCCGCCAAATACCCAATTCCCATGCATATTCCCCAGATTTTTCACAGGGTCTCCAAGGGGAACAGAACAGTTCAGCCCAGGACCTCCCCCATCATCCGTACCTTTTTGTATTTTATGTTACCCACTTCAAGTTGTGCTGGAACTTATTACATATTATAAATCATATCATGGCATGACATTATGCTTAGCATACAATTTGCCACGGAGCAACCTTTTCTCACTCGCTCTTCGTACGGCGCTGAAGGTCGAATTTTAAATTTGTGAGCTGAAGAAACTTTTTCCCTTTTTTCGGCAAGTTTTGATTTTTGGTTAGCAAAGCTTTTATAGAGTTATCAATATAAGTGTTTGCTTTGTATTGAACCACCTTTTGAATTAAGAAGAAGAACTGTTTAAAAATATTTTTTAAAAATGACTGGAATATGAAAAGATATACTTATTTGTGATTCAAAATTATTTTTAATACATATTAAACTCCCGCTTATTAAGAAACATTTTTAATTTATTTATTTAAAAAGTTCAAATATTGAAATATTACTTTTAGGTATTCATTTTCCCCACAAAAACATTGTAATAAATACTCCCTTTACTAGACCAACAACTTTTCGGCGTCATTAATTTTCCCCCAGCACTCGTAATGAACAACAATCAGCAATTTAATTGGTTTCCTTCGCTTTGCATACCAATTTTGGTTTATTTTTAAACATAAATTTAAATAAAGTTCTTTATAGTATACATTTATGTGGCAACGTTATGACATTAGCTATAGTATAGAACCTCCTTCTTCGATTCCGATTCGTTCTGGTATAACGATCCTTCGGGGTCTTGTGTTGCAAATACTTTTTGTCCTTCTTCGAAACAGCAGTGTGCCTTGGTGTCGACAAATTACATAGGCTAATTAGCATATATATCACATACTTCCTAAATTAAGAGCTACAACTAAAAACTAAAGCGACGAACGTGCGTGCGTGTCTGCAGCGAGTGGGTACTTCCCTCGCTTTTAAGTATTTTGATTTGGTATTATAGTTCTCTTACATCGAGGTTTAAGTTTACAAAATATTAATGGACTCCCCATGGAGGGCAGGGGAAAGCATTAAGTATATACATATGCATACATCGATTTGCGTTTTTTGTGGGTTTTTTTTAGTAATAGTAACTCTTGTTTCGTTTCGTTATTAAATATTTTGTTGTTTGCGTAATTTCATAAGAATACTTTGATTTTGTTGCTGCGGAAGTTCGTTGCTTATCTTTTTCGTTTCGTTTCCTTTCTTTTCTTCCATTTTCTTGCGCTTTTCTTGTTCTCTCTTTTGGGTTGCCAGTGGAAAAGTGGAAAAGTGAAAAGTTAAAATGAGATCAATACCAAAACAAACAAAGGCAAAGGCATTAGAAAGACTTGGTTGGGTATTTGGTATTCCTATCTAAGCGATTCTAAGCTGATTCATTCGGTGTGGCCAGGCCAGTGGGAGGAACGCATCAATTGCACGCCTGGCCACACTCAAAGAGCGAAAACATAAAGTCTGAACCAAAAAAGCGGGAATACTTAGGGGCTAATTAACGCTTGATTACATTAGTAGTTGCAGTTTCTTGCTGTTAGTAGTATTTCGAAAGATCTCTTCTTGCTCAGATGCTGTGGTCCAGAATGGAGACCGGATCATAGGAACGTTTCTTGGCGCGCTGCAGGTAGATATATCCCACCAGCGTGAAGATGGCTATGGAGGCCAACACCGCGTAGCCCAGCAGCCAGTAGAAGTAGTTGTAGGTCTGGTCGAAGGCACTCTGGCAGATGGTGATGGGTCCCGGCGGGACAGTGGTAGTGCTGGTTGAGAGGCTGCTGGAGGTGGAGCTACTAGTGGCTATCAGTTCCGCCGTCTTCCTGGCAGAAGCCTCGGTAGTGGAGGTAGTTGTGGTGGTCTGTGGTTCCTCCTTCAGTGGCGGCAGGGGGTCCTGCTCCTGGTCCTGATCCAGCTCCTGGGACTCCTCGTCCGTGTAATCCCTGTAGCCATCGTCATGCGGCATGGGGGCACAATTGGGCCAGCACACCGGACAGCAGGTGTCCTTAAGCATGACCTGCCGCTCGCTGGGACAGTTGAGGTTGCCGCAAAAGGACATGGCACACTTGGACTCGCCCTTGACGCACTCGCACTGCTGGCAGCCATCGGTCCAGGTGTCGCCATCCTTGTAGAATATCCCTGGTATCTTGGACTCGCACACACCGCCGCCCGCCTGCTCGTCGCAGCTCTGGTGGCAAAATAGAAAGCCGGAGTTGCACTTGCAACGCTGGCAGTCCTTCAGCCACACGAATTCCGTGTCCTGCACCTTGGTGCAATTGGGCTCGGCCCGGCACTCGTAGGTGCCGCAACACTGGCCCGGTACCTGCATATTCTCCGCCACCAGCTCCGCTACCACCTCATCTCCGTTGCAGTCGGGAATGTAGCAGGTCTTGCACACACACTTCCGGGGCAGGCAGCACTTCTGGTAGTCGCTCTCGGAGATCGAGCTGTTGTGGTAGGACACCGACAACGGCAACTCCATCGTCGTGTCCTTGTCCTTGTCCGTATCGGTGGGCAGCTCCACCGCATTCGACTTAATCAGCTCCACCGCAATCAGGTTCTCGCGCACCGCACTATCCGCCGGGCAGTTCAGTTCCGCATCCGGCGGACACTTCACCGAGTCACACTGATTCGGCAGCAGTGGCATCTGGTCCACTGTAACGAAATAATCGGGGGCAGCCGTTAGTGGTGGTCAATAAAATATGAAGGTCTCAGTTGCAGCTTAGGTGTACTTAAGTGGGGTTGGGTGCGTGAGGAGTGGTTCGGTATGTGGCAGACTTTAATAGAAGGTCACCCAAAGTATAGGGCACAGTGCGGAGTTTAAGACCTCTTAACTACAGGAAAATATAAATAGTCTAAGCTTCTTAAAAGGACAAATATATTGCATAAGAACCTAGTGGAAGTATACTAGTATTTGTGATAACATTTAAGAGTTAAGTGAACTTTAACTACGGTGAAAACGCTTAGAAAAGCAGGAAAGACATTATCTGTTTGCTTCCAAATATATATTTTTTACTTGTTATTTATTTAAAAAAGTATTCTCTACACAGAAGTTATTATCCAACTCCCTATTTGATTAACAACTGAACAAGCTTCCTTAACATACAAAGTCTTTTACCATGTTTTACAAGTCTTCCTATATCTTTGCCTTAATTATTCCCCTTTTTAGTCGCAGGGTCAGCGGGATATATAGTACATAACTGAATGCATTAAGGTCAGACTTATCGGATGGCATGTCCGTTCCTTATCTAGGTAAGTGATTCATTAGCCGGGAACGGAACGGGGAGAGTCACCACCTGCATGGATGGTGGCGAGGGAGAAAAAGTTAAACCAATTAAAGTTTTTCTCCACTTTCTGGAAACGCCATTACGACTGCTATTGATTGTTGACTCTGTTTGCCTTCCATTAATTTTATATTCTATACCTGAGACTACCCCCAGCTCGCCCACTAAATTTTTGGGGCTTTTCTTTAGTCGCTTTTCTTTTGGGTTTTCCGCGGGTTTTGCTTTTACAGAGTTTCTTTCCTCGGTGCACGTGCACGTTCATTGTTCAAGTTAATTTGTCATTTTCACTCGCCCATATAATGCGAAATTTTCCTCTTGTTCCGTTTTGTGCCCCGCGATGCCCTCTAACCTTTGAGTGGGAAGACCCCTCGATTTTCCCTTTTCCGAGTAAACAATCAAGTTCTGGCCGGGGACAAAAGTAAATATCTGGCTGGGAAAATCTACTTGATTTAAGCATAAGAATCTCCGCAGTCTGTCGAATATTAAAAACTAAACTTTTTCGGTTCGGCTTTGTTTTTTCTCCTTGCGTTTTTGGTTTGTTCCTTTGGGCCTGCACTTTGATGTCGGAGGACAGAATGTTTGTGGAGTTTGTTCCGGGGACAGACCTGGACCCGGACCCAACGGGAGAAGGCGGGGGAGGTGGCAGAGGCGGCGGCTGCTTTGAAGGAGCTCAACAAACTTCTTACACTTTATTTAATTAAAGTTTTTCTTGTTCGTTGTTTTTCGCATTTATTCGCTGACGCTGTCGTGTTATCAGCGGGACAGCTGGGACAGTTGTCAGCCGCCCTTGTATCCGCAGTTCGACTTTGAAGTTTGGCGGCAGGAGGTTAGATTTAAACGAGGCATGTCCAAAAAATAAAAACAATTTAAATGTTGTTCAACTTGATTTTGACCAAAATCAGACGAGAAAAAAAAATGCAAATACTCGGGATTAGTCGGAGATTATATGCTCTTCTTTGAGTGATTTTTTAGTTAGATTAAAATTTTTCTGGGTAAGAAATACATAAGGTTTTGTAAAATAATATTTAATAGATAAAGTAAAAGGCTTAAGTAATGAGTAAATAGTATTTAAAAGAGAAGAAAACCAAAACTCTTTTATTTTAGTTTAGAGTATCTAAACTCTTTTTAAAGCACATCAATTAGAAATAATTCTTAGATTGAGCTTTTTCTTTGACTTAAAGTAGGACTTAACTTTCTCTTTACAAAAAGTTGCTAGTTTAAGTTGTAATTTTTCTTTTCAAAGTTTGCAAGCAGGTAAAATCTTATCTTGGGTTGGTTTTAAAAATTATACACAACTTTAATCCTGGCCAACTTGTTTCCTAAGAAAAATCTGTGCTTTATTTTCTATTCAAGAATTTGATATACTCTAGCAATTTTTAAGGAAAAGAGTTTATAAAGTTCATGAACCAGCTTAAAAATAAATCCTCAGGTCTAAACTGTATTATTTATTAGATTTTTCTATGACTTATGAACAAGATTTATTAAAGAAATACAACCATTGAAAAGAAACAAATTATTGTTTCAGGCATATACTTTTCATGTTTCGACATTGAAATGATTATAAATTAAATTATTAATTTTCTTAAATACAAATACTTAAAATAACTAGTAATACCCTTCCCACAGCTGTAGAGTAACCGAAAAAAGGAAAATGTAAATGAATTAGCCGTCAGACGGAGACATGGCAATGCATTTCGCATTTCGCAGAGCTCAGAGAGGTGGAGCTGCCGGTTCACACTGGCGGAGCAACTGTCAGAGTAGCCGGCCACCTAACCTAGATAAAAACCAAACCGCACACTTGGCTGCCTATTCAGATAAAGTCGGTGCCGGCGACAGAACCAGAAGCTATGGAGAACCGGGGCCTAGAACCAGATCCCCCCAAGACTCCGGAGATGAGGACAAAAGCGCACAGAAACTTGTAGATACATGGTTGGCTTTTTATATTACCCATTTTTTTCAACTCTTTTTTTTTTGTAGATTTTTTTCCCCTCGCTTTGGCTGCTACTTTGGGGTCTTCGGTGAGAAACTTATAAACAGCCGTGGAAAGTTTTCATAAAGGATGAAAGTACGAGAACTCGCTCACACACCCAGGCACATCTATAGACACTCTCGAGTGTTTTGCATTTTATGTAGCATGAATGAAAAAAAAAAAAAAAAAAAATTAAAGGGTGGTAGAGGGGAAGAGAACTCTTTAAAAAGCAAAAACTTTTTTAATAATCCAGCGACAACGACAAACAACACTGGCTGCGACCTACAGATACAGATGCAAAATACAAAATATCTTCACTCCGAACTGTGTCAGGAATTTAAATTGTTAGTTTATCTCCTGCGGCAGCTGTGATTGGAAATCCAGTTTAACCCCTGCGGCAGCACAGGTGGATATATATGGACACCTGAAGCCACTTGCAAATTGAGTGATTTCCCGGCTGGCAGGCATCCGAGAGATACATCTGTGCGGCTGGCAGGCCACAGACCATAAGCCTCCCGATGTTACCTAATTTTCATCTGAGAGAAAAAGAGTCGGAGTGTGTGATTTCCTTTTGTCTTGCCTGTATGGTCTGGCCAATCAGCCAATCAGCCAGTACTCCATCCATCCATACATCCATCCATCCATACATCCATCCATCCATACATCCATCCATCCATACATCCATCCATACTTCCATCCATCCATTCATCCATCCAGCCATCAATGGCGAACCCTTTTGTTGTGCCACTTTTGGGGCTGCTCACTGAGTGTGTTATCTGGCCAGATTATCTGGCTGAGTGAACGCCTCGGCTAAACGAAATTCAATCAGGCTAATAGCTGACATAACCACACTCAGAAAATTCGGGTTCTATTAAAGGAAATAGTTATCAAAGGAAATAGTTATCAAAGGAGTTTTCAAAGTAGTTTCAAAAAAATTTTAAGGGAAAAATTATAAATTTTTTGATGATAAACAGTAATCTTCAATCAAGCCTTTAAGGTAATCTCAGAGACATCTTCTAATAGCTGTTTAAAATAGAATGTTACTTCCTACAATAATCCAAACTATTTCATACACACATTTTCTCCAAGTGCCCTTGCCCTGAGTGCCCCCTTTGGTTGTGATTTGATTATGCAACTGCCTTTGGCAGTCACATTCCCAGCTCTGCTTCGCTCAAATCGCAGCGACGATGCCAAGCTGGTCGGTACGTCTGGGCCATTCGGTTTTGGCCTTACTGTACGGTCTGTCCAAAGTGTTTGGCCTGATGGCCACCGGCCAGTGGAGTCCTCGGGGCATGAAGGTGGTGAGAAGGAGTTTGTATTTGCGCCTCCACGGCTGGGTGATGCTGATCTTTGTGGGCGTCTTTTCGCCATACGCCTTCTGGAGCATCTTTAATCGGATGGCCTTCCTGCGCCAAAACCAAATACTGCTCTTGATTGGCTTCAATCGATACGTCCTGCTGCTGGCCTGCGCCTTCGTCACTCAGTGGATACACTGCTCGAAGCAAGAGGAGATCATTGGGTGTCTGAATCGATTGCTGAGATGCCGCCGGGAGCTCCGTAGCCTGATGCACACGCGGGAGCTGAGGGACTCACTGGACTGTCTGGCCACCAGGAGGCATCTCATGCAATTGGGCCTGCTGCTCTGCTCCTTCATCTTCTCGACGTTTCAGCCCCTTCAGGTGCTTCATCATGATCCGGAGGTGAAGCGTAATCTGACTTACGCCTTCTGTTTGGTCTTCGTCCTCACCTGCCAGCTGACTCTGCAGCTCTCCCTGGGCATGTATACCCTGGCTTTGCTCTTCCTGGGTCACCTGGTAAGGCATTCGAATTTGCTGCTGGAGAGAATACTAGAGGATGCAGGATGCATCCTGGAAGATAGCACCTTACAGGCTGGCTATGGTGCGAATCGCCAGCAGTTGTATCGGAACCAACAGCAGTGGCTGGCCCTAGAGCTGTGGCGCCTGCTCCGGGTGCATCAGCAACTGCTGAAACTGCACAGGGATATAGGCTCCCTCTACGGCGTCCAGGCCGTCTGCTTTGTGGCCTATGTGCCCGTAGAGTGTATGGTGCACCTGTTCTTTACTTACTTCATGAAGTACAGCAAGTTCATAATACGCAAGTACGGCCATGGCTTCCCGTTGAACTACGTAGCCATTGCCTTCATGACGGGTCTTTTTATGAATCTCCTGCTGGTAATCCTGCCCACCTACTACTCGGACCGGAGATTCAGAGGCGCCAGGGAGAGGCTCCGGTGTGGAAGTCTAGCCTTTCCATCCCGAATCATCGCCAGGGAACTCAGAAATACGGTAAGTTTAGCCATTATATTTACTTGTAAAGGGAAAAAGTAACTCATCATCATTAGATATATCCATAGGCATTATATGCACTTTTTTAGTTTACAAAAAATATGGTTTCAACAACTAATTAAAAGCCATTTATATTCAGAGATGCCTGCTCGTAAATGACACATCATAAAATAGTTATGAATAATTAAGGCCCACTATATAAGGAAGAGCATTTAAAGCTATGGAAAAAGAATCAATAAAGATTGAAAACAGATTGATTTCGATGTACAGTGATTTCAATTGAATCAGAATCGTTCAGTATGACTTCCTGAATTCTTTATTGCAATTGTAAATGCGCTTTTTTATCACCCTTTGAGGCATATAACCCTCTAGAATAATATTTCCGTATGTCTTAAGAGTCCCATGCTAATATTTATTTAACTTATCCTTCCTGCAGCTGAACTACTATGGCCTGTATCTAAAAAATGTGGAGTACATATTTACTGTCAACGCCTGCGGACTGTTTAAACTGAACAATGTCTTGCTGTTCTGCATAGTACAGGCGATGCTCAACTACCTGATGATACTGATACAGTTTGATAAGGTCTTGAACCAGTAGCTTGGCCCAGACAATGGCCATAAATAAATAGGCCATAAATTAAGCTGTCTAGGGTGAATATATGTAAAGAGAATCCCAGGGTGGGGGTGGCTTCACTTACGTGTCGTTGCACTGGAAACAAATATTAGTCCATATATTATTAGCATCTGGTGCAAGCACCTCCTTGGCTTGTGCAAGCTCGGCATGTTGGAAAATAGGGTGCTTTTTTCTTTTCAGAGGGGGCTGGTGGGTGGGCGGACAGCAGCTGATGACAATCGATATGACCTTGCCTGAGTCGCCAGAGACTCGTGAGTGTGAGTTGCGAATTCCTGCCCGCTATCAAATCATATAAATGTCTCGTTATAATTTGCGAAAATCAAAATCAATTGGCATCTTCTCGTAGAAAATCAACTGCAAATATGGAGAACACGGAAAGAAATTTATAATAAATAAAAAATATGATATGAAAAAATATGATAAAAGCATTATTAAGCCTTAAACACTTTGAAAAGTTCTTAAATATGTAAGCAAAAATTAATAAATAACATTATGATATTTGCAAACTTCTTAAAAATAGATGCAAAAGTTAATAAATAACATTAAATTTGTTGTAAACTTCCTAATAGTTGAAGCAAAAATTAATAAATAACAGAAAATGTGTATCAACTAACTAGAATTTACTAACTAATTTATATTTATTTTCCTTAGAATTCAAAAAATTTTCTCAATAAATCTTGTATATTTTCTTTTTCAGTGAACGAAAGAGTTTATTTGTTATTCCACTCATCAGATGAAATGCGAATTCTAATTTGATTGCATTCGCCAAATAAAAAAGCAGAGCAGAGCAGGCCAGAGCAGAGCCAAAAGGCAGTAAACACTCGACGCGTTAATAAGAACAGGCACCTTCTGCCTCTGCCTTCACAGCGAACTTTTTTTTGTGGGCTCTTTTATTCGGGTTCGCGGATCGGATCGGTTTTGGTTTGCTTTGGTTTGCTCGCCAGTTTCGTCACTGCTAAAAATAGCAACCTTTTTTCGGCTCTGCGAGTATGTTAGTTTTAATGACCAAGTGCCAGTCTCCCATCACCCAGAGGAGGAGGAGGAGGAGGAGGAGGAGCAGCAGCAGCACGCCGGGGTATCAGCGTTTGGCAACGAGGGTCGGGGTCAGCCATTTTCCCCGGCAACCGAAAAATGTTTGCCCATGTTTTCTGGCTTTGCTGAATGGGAACTGAGACCCCCCGAAAGGCACTGATAAAGGTAGGACAGACCCAGTTCCCATTCAGAAATCGGGGGATATCGGGTTGGAAATTGGGGGCGGACCTGCTGTTCCCTTGTTCCAGCATCCATAAAAGACCTGTCCATGTCCATGTCCGTGTCCAAATCGAACAAATTTGACTTGTGTGCACAGCACAGAGTTCACTGAGAAATTAAATAAATTTTTAAAATATTTATAAAGTCGGAATCCAAAGCAAAAGTAGTTTTTATTATTGGTTTTTTTTACTTTAAACATTTTGCTTTTCAAGCTTATTTATTTCCAAATATATTTCAACCTAAAATATTATTTATTATCTCCCCAAGTGAGATCTTATTTGAATATATCGTACATTAGTATTCCTTAATATTTAGTCTTCATTAAGGCTCCCATAAAATAGAGAAGAAAATAATGAAAGAACTTAGCCATGGGATGAAGTCATCTGATTTAAATCTCGTTTTATCTCAACCATGCAATCAACAATTGAGACTACTAATTCGAGTTTTAGGTGTTTTGCTTCTCGGTTCATTAATTATAAATAAAAATGCTAAAGTTTTAAACTAATTGAGCTTGATTAATGGCAAAAGATACGAGCTGTATGAATTGATATGCAATATGTACTTAATTCTAAACTCTTATTACTGCTATAAATATTCTACCCATATTTTTTGCCAGTGTTTTATTGGCATTGAATGCCGAACGATGATTTGCCTTTCATATGCATTCAATCAATTCCTAAACGTATCCATCCACTCCCATTTAAACGAGTCTATGTGCCGGAGATTTATGAGATTGAGATACGAGTTCAGCTCGGCTTAAACTCTGTCGGGGAAACTGAATTTCCTTTCATCAAATGTCGGATGGTCGCTGCAAATGAGCGAAAGAGCTTCCTACTTCTGCCCCTGTCCCAGTACCTGCACCTTTTATCTTATCTGCTGCACAATTTGCATTATCCAGACAAGAGGGAGGTGGGGGAAAAACAGAGCCAAATTCGGGGGAAAAGCACTTTAATTGCGGGGTGTTGTTTTTCACTTAGCCGATAAACCCGAGCTGCTGCGATTCCTGTTGCACGAAATATCTCTCGGGTGGAGTCCACGTCTACTGGCTCCGATTCGAGGGTATGTATGTGAATAGAAATTTCTGGGAATTTGTTTGCTTTGGTAGTACATACGAGCATATATACGTACGTACATACATGCAGGTTCAGTAACCTATTGAGTGTGTGCTGACGCTTCGCGGAGAGTTGCCCATAAATATCGTCTATTTGGCTAAGCGGAGCCACAATAAACAATTCAAGATTAATGAACCCACAAAAAAATATATATATCGTTTATAAAAGGAAAAACGAGGTGAATAAGTAGTCCGAAAATTGGATATAAATGCCAGCAAAAATTGAATGGGATCCAAGGAGAAAGAGCTATATTCCGAGAAGTTTGCCTGACAACAATCAGCGCTCATATTGTTTGTATCTAAAGGAATTTTAATTATCGTCTCGTTGGCTTCACCGCACAGATCTTATCTTATTTGGGTCGGATTTTGTTGGATCTTTTAATCTTGGCTTCCTGTTGTCACTTGTTTTTACCCTCTCATCGTTTAACTTTCATTTCATCCAGAAGAACTTTCCCTGCATCGGAGGTCAGGTAAATATCACCAAGAAATGTTGTCTTAATTGGTAAAGTCGTGTCTGTTAATGGCTGGCTTTCTTTGGGTTAAAAACTGGCTAGTTCAAATATTATTCAAAGCTTTGCATTTTGAATTCGTAAATAGACTTAAGACATTTACTCTTAATAAAATCATAACATTAGAAAACTATATATTCTTTTTAATCTATTATTTGAGATTAACCTTTGTACCGATATCTTTAAATGTTTGTTTGATCGCTTAGTTTTCTTTCCTGTTAAGATTTTCTATTTGCCGCGGAGAGAGGTGCATATGTACTCGTTTAACTGAACGGTTACCTTGGGGGCATTCTCCGCAGCTTGTATCTCTAGCTCAGTATCTTTGTATCTGTTGTTGGGGTCTGTGTCTGTATCTGCAGTTCTGACTATGTGTGCGGTAATCGCATATTTGTGTAGATGACTAAACTGTGATAGCAGCTAAGTAACTTTTTCCCGCACAAAAAAAGAAAAACAAGGGGTGGGTGGTTCTTTGCAGTGAACTATGAAACGCTGACGAATGCCAGCGATTTCCTCGAGTTCATCATCTTTTTACCTCGAACGCAAAGTTAAGCTTTATTATTGCCATAAATTTTCACTTGAATGCGAAATCTGATGCATCTATGCTTTGCCTTTAGCTTCAGCTACAGCTTTGGCCGTAGCTCTGACGCTGGCTTTTAGCCTTTTCTTTTTTTTGCTGGAGCGGCAACGGCAACGGGGCAACACATGCAAAATCAGCTTCAGTCTGTGTGCATAAATACTTCCAACACATGCACAAATACCCGCTATTTGCTCGTGTTCGCGTACAATAATTTCACGTTCAACAACTTTTGGCTTTTTTGATGAGCCAGCAGAAGCAGCACAAGCAATAGCAGCAGCAGCAAAGCAGCAGCGGCAAAAGCAGCAGCAACATCAGCACAGCAGCAGCAACATCGGCAGCCCTCACTCGAAAGGTACGACACGAAGGCGATTACAAAGGGTCTTGGGGGGGAGGGCCAAGAGGGGGCCTTGCAAGGGGTCTCGAAAGGGGTTTTGCAAGGGGCTTTTCGGGGGCCAAGAGCGAACCTCGTGTGCGGCAGGGCGGGCTCTTTCCGTAGCCATAGTCACCGCCACTGCCGTTTTTAGCTCGTCATCTCTTTTCAGCGCACTGCAATTCGGAGTTGGCCCGCGAAACTTCAGGCGAAAAGTACACTGAGCCAAAAGAAATTACCGAATTTAAATAAATACTATATTATTAAAATGCATTACTAAAATAATATAAAAAATACGCACGCAATAGTTGCATTTTAGCCAAGTTCCCTTA
>JAEIHY010011124.1:0-11228 GCA_018904565.1 Drosophila tsacasi
GTTGTCATGAAAAAGTTGATTTTTGCAATGTATCTCTATCTTTTGCCCCATTGTGCGGCGACAAATGTTGTTGTCAATTGCATTATGCTGGAATTGTCAGCTTTGAGCGTTAGAATTTCTGATTAAACGCTTATAATCGATATTTATGCGATCAACGATTTGTCGTTGAGGTGAGCCCCAAGGTCGGAACAAGTGACTGGGCCTACAACACCCCCAACGACTGCCTCATGTCACGTCCTGTCCCCTCATTAAGTGCTCCGCACTGACGATGATATAATATCATTTATTATCAGATGACAGATGACGGCTAAGTTGGGGAGGTGCCAACAAGCTTTATATAGAACCTTTAAGAGTTCTTCAGGTTGAAAAGAAACATTTAATAGTGAATTTAAAGTTACGTTGAAATTTACATGATATATTTAATATTTCCAACTCTCTTGGCACAAGACTCCTTAGTTTATATTTTAAATGAGTTAACAAATATTTATTTACTATAATTCGGGCTTTATTAAATATTAAATACAAGAAGCTACATCCTTCAGAGCGCTTTAGCTATGTAATAGCTATGTTATAGTTTTAATATTGATTGAATTACCAATTGACTTTATACTTAATATATTTACCAATTAAACCCTTTTAAAGCTCAATAAAATAAAGCTCACACTTTTCTGAAACGCCGCCGCCAGAGTCAAATGGATTTTTCCCAATTCCACATGGATATCCTTAAACTTCACCGAGTATTTATGGGGCAGCCATTAATTCCAGCTCCTCCTGCCACTTTAAGAGCATTTTAATGTTGATCGATTGGCCGAATCGAGGTGGAACACACGCTCCGATTTTGGACTGATTAATGGCGGAACTATAAATATTGGCTCGTCCAGACCTCGGACCTCTGCATCTGCTACTTCTTTCTGGTCACGTCGTGGCCGCATAAAGACGCTGCAGACACCGCCGATCATGGAGACTATGGCCTATGGATTATAGAATATAGTGGTGTGCCGACGTCAGAGCGTAGGTCCAAAAAAGGATGCCGATGCCTATGCTGTTGGGTCCATGCGCCGCACACTAAACAGCTGCCCGCCCAAGTCCTATCTATAAAAGCACACCGGGAAGTCCACCAAGTCATCAGTCGCTGGTTCAGTCTATCCCGAGCGAGACACATCCCATAATGGCCAAGTTCCAAGCAGTCCTCCTGGTGGCAGCCCTCAGCCTTTTGGCCGTTTCCGAAGCCCAGCAACAGCGTCAGCGGTACTCGCAGCGTCTGAGCCGCGGACGTTCGAGGTATTCCGCTCGCCAGGAAGTTGCTCCAGCTCCAGCGGACGGTGGAGAAGTGGATGCCGTGACGCCCTATCCCTCGGCGGATGAACTAAAACCGGAAGTTCCCTTCGATGAGGCAGCTCCCTCGGCCGTCTATGGTCCCCCGGATGCCGCTCCCAATGCCGTTCCCGACGAGGTGTACGGTCCTCCGGATGTGACTGGAAACGATCTGCCAGCCGCCGCTGATATTCCTGCAGAGCAGCAGGCCCGCCTGGTGGCCGCCAGAAGAGCGGCAAACTACAGGAGGAATGCCCAGCAAGTGGCCTATCGTCGTCCGGTCTCAGCGGCATCTCGTCCGGCCAAGCTGAGTGCTGTCCGTCCCAGCGTGCGACGTTTCTAGATGGGAAATTCCCATTTGCATGCTCTGAGGTAAGTCATTTGGTTATATAAAATACAAAATCTACGTGTAATTTTATTAAATGTTTACTAAATATGGTTTTCTCAAAATTTAGCTTTAATAGATGTTATGAAAAATACAATTCATTTAATTTAAGGTATTTATTTTCTATTTTAGATGACTTTCTTCACATCAGTGTATGATCCAGCTGCCTGAACGGAATTCCCGAAACCCAGAACTCAGAAACCAGAACCCCAAAACCCATGACGATCCCAGTGAGCCATGATGACGACACAGAAAAACACACACACCCACAGACACAATCACAAACCCACATGCGAAATACACTCGATTGTAAACAGACAAAAAATGCAAATAAATACAATATGTTTGGGTAAACATAGCCAGAACGTTCTCTTTTCTGCCAGACATTCCGCTGATTCATTTCATTTTGCCTCGGTAGACGCGCCCATAAAAGAACAGCAACAATTTGCCTGCCAATATGTGATAATTTAGGGTTAAGATATACTATTGTTTTGGTGATGGAATGGGTTAAAGGAGGAGAGGAGGCAAGACAACCGGTTTCAGGAGGACGCACGCGTCACAATGCGATGACGAACCTCGCGTCGGGCGAAAAATAATTGCAGCAGCGATGGGATTACCCCAACCGCAATGAAAAACAAGAAAGCACCAAATTTCCAAGAGATCAACGAATGTGAATTACCCTCGAATGCGTGAGAAGGCGTTGATTATCGGGTAAATAAATATATTCTTAATTTCATTTGATTAAATTTCATTTAATCAGGTTTATTAAGTCAATTAGGCTTGACAGCCCTTTTGCGGCTTTAGTTTGAAATATTTCCCAAGATAAATTATTAATCATGCTATATCAATCTTTAATAAATTAAATATTTATGAAATACTTCATTTACATTAATAAGAGCATGTTAAATATGATAGAGATCGCTTTCAAATTCAATTAAATTTAACCTATTTATAGGAAAGTAACACCGAAAAAGCTCATATATTTTTAATAGAATAATCAATTTGAAATATAGGCACTTGGGCAACTGATCGAACACATTTAATATTAATAAAAAATATACTTCTTTAATATTTATTCTTTTAAAAATACGTATTTTGTGTTCACTTGAAGTATTTAAAATATTTAACTTCAAAATAGGCTAAACGTCCAGTCTGCCAGAAGTTCTTCTACAATTTAAATATATTAATTCTCCCTTCTCGCCAAATTTATACTATCCCCAATAACCGCAAACCACTCACTTAACGAATTCATTTGAATTACACCGCATTAGTAAATATTAACACTTATTAATAAACAATAAAGAAGCAATAGTTGAAAGTGAAAAGGCAAAACGGACTCGATGGATAGCTTTAAGCGACATTCTTGGAAGCGCTAATACTCGTATACAAGGGAATAATCATACCGCAAAACAATAGCATTTCTTGGTGAGTAAGAATAAATAAGGAAATTGAGGAATGTAATTTAACAATACTTACCATGACTCTATAGATTTGCCACAAAAACAGAGAGAAGGTAAAAGGAGAGTGTACTATAAACGGATCCAACTGTTTGATAAGCCGCCGCTCAAACCCCATTTGGACTTGTTTGGTAGCCGTAGCCACTCTCAACTGACTCAGCTCAAAGTGAGGCTGTGAGAGCCGCTGTTTATTTAAATAATCTTGCCCGCCGTCTCCGCTCAGTTGCCGGAGCAGACGAGACGAGTTAACATCGCCATTCGAGATCGCGGGGAAGATTTGTAAACTCAAAAGTGAAATTCGCCTTGCGAAAATGCTGAAACTTATCTGTGCCGTGGCTATCATCGCGATGACTCTGTTGGAAAGTGCCCAGGCTCAACGACCCTCCTTTGCTGGAGTTAGACCCCCGGGCGGACTCAACCAGAAGGACAAGTATCATGCTCCCCAAAACACCGCCGTGGAGAATATCACCGGAGTGGACATAGCCACTAGATTCGGAGAGCCCTCTAGTCCACAGCAGCCTGCCCTAATCAATCTGCCCTTCGGGACTGCCCAGAGGCCACCCATGGGAGTTCCCCTGGTCCTGCCCACCAGTGGGTTTGAGTTGAGCCCAAGCCAGCCAGATCCCTCAGCTACGCCCGATGTGGCCAACCGATTTGGAGCACCAGATTCCAGTTCCACTGTGGCATCAGCGATTCCGGCCACTAGTCCCACCCTTAGTGCCAACATTCCAGCCGCCAGTTCTCCGAATCCAGTCACCACTTCTGGAAGCACCCCGACTCCCAGCAGACTCCCTGTCGATGCCCACGGAGATCAGGAGTGGGTGAACCACCTGAGTTCCCTGCCCGTGGAGAATCAGCCCTTTTGGTTCGTCAACTATCAGGCCATTGAGGCGCATCGGAATAGCTCGCGACCCAACGTCGGTGCCTTGGAAACGCGGGGATCTTTCTTCCGCGGCTAAGAACTTGAATGGGAATTCTCGGAAATCCCCATGCCAAGTCAAATCTTTAGACCTATGTCTCAGCCTTAATGTATAGCTCTTATTTATTTAAATTTTAAATACTTTATTTTTGGAAGCGAGCGGTGTGTTTTTCATGGGTTGAGATAACCTTTGTCTCGGGGGAATCCACTTAAAATTGATAAGCCTGAATAATCTGATTCTGCTTCTCTTTGTGCTTTAAATGAGAACGTGATTAACGATTCCCAGCTGAGACTTTGAGCGCGACCAATTAAGCTGTCTATTTCAGTTAGGTAAATGGGAGAGAATTTATTGAAAGCTTGGTGATTAGCGTTATGAAAATAAGATACATTCGCCATTTGAATTGCAAAGTGGTGCCGGTAAATTTGCATAATTATTCCTTTTTTTAGGGGTAATAAAGCAACAAGAATTCATAGGTTGATAGTTTGCAACTTTTAGCTTACGAACTGGGCACTTATGATGAACTGTCTGAGCATTCAACAGCTTAGCAAAACATCTGAAATAGAGAGCGCTTTCAATCGGGGCCAGCCACTTGGGCTTAAAATAAAATAAAACATTAAAAATGCATTGGAAAAGGGAAACAAAGTTGCACAAAAGGCCATAAAATGCCGGGCAAAATGTGCACTAAGACGAGGCGAACAAGAAGCCCTTCAAACGCTGCCGGAGCCATTTACATGCGACGAGGGACAAGGATACTATGCATACGAGCGGCAAGGGATCCGGAGTAGGGAGATGGCGGCCCCACAAAGGGTCCTGGTCCTGTGCTAAGCTATTGTTAAAGGCCAATGATTCGCAATAAGTTGGTGGTGGTGAATGGAAAACTCTTGGCCGTGTGTGTTGTTGGGTTTCGAGCAAAGCGATGAAAACACCACAAGTTGTGGAACATTATGGCAAATTGATTTCAATGCATTTTTTTTTTTTTAAAGGAACTATTATTCTTATAAAATGTTCATTTAAAAATGTAAATAGATGTGATTTTTATATACAAATATTTTTGTAATTAAATGCATTTAAATAAGTTCTATTTTGAGCGAGGTAAACAACCCTCTAATTACCCTCAAAATAAAGACAAATACAATGGTTCCATTATCAGATATATATATTAAAACAAGCAAATCAAGTTCTAAGCGATCAGAGTAACAATTGGCATACTTTGGCAATAATTTACCAGCCCAACTGCTGAGGACCAGCGGTGTAGGCTAGGTAATAGGGCTGCTGGCCCGCTCCCACGTAGTAGAACTGGGGAACTGCAGCAGGAACGGCAGCCACAGGAGCCACAGGTGAGACCGGTGCAACTGCAGCCACTGGAGCGACTGGGGCTACTGGGGCCACTGCCTCATCCACGGGCAGCTCCTCCAGACGAGCGATGCGCTGACGCAGACGCTTAGGCTTGGCCAGCTGCAACTTGGCCAGTCTCTGCCGGCTGCGCAGGCGGGCAAGGGTGGAGCCGGGCGTGGTCACCTCCAGAGAGCTCTCCTCGGTATCAACCTCCTCGGTCTCGGGGCTAGGCTCAAAGTTGTCTACCGGTGGCTCCTGCTCCGCAGGCAAAGCGGCCTGAGCATCTACGTCGGTGTCCTCTGGGGGTCCATAGATGAGAGCGGGCTCCTCAGCCGCAGGCTTCAGTTCCGCCGCCGAGGGATAGGGCGTTGGTGCCACCTGCTGCCGGGCAAAGGTCACCGGACGCAGGCGCAGGCGTCCAAGACGTACATTTCGACGCAGTGGCGCCTCTGCCGTACAACTAACGGCCCAGATGGCCAGCAGGAGAGACAGAGATGCGAGGAGCTGATGACGTGCCATGATCGTGTGACTTGCAGTGCTGCTTTGTTGTCCATCGTATATGGAGCTTAAACTTTTATACCCGCCGCCGTCGGCGGTGGCCCTGCTGATCGGCGGACGCGGTGGTCAGTGATTCTAGACCGAGACCCAGCGCCGCCGTGCATTTTAAGCAGAGCGCCATCGCCGGCGATTTGAAAGCCAGCGATGCGTATGTCAAGCAGGCGCCGCACAGTGGAGTGGAATTTAAAGTGCTATCAAAACTCTATCACTTGTGGGTCGTTCAAGTGCGTATTTGGGTGGACCTTAAGTCTATTTGCTGCTTAGAAAGACTGATGTTTGTGGAAAGAAATTACCTCGAATTGGGATTTTAAACCTTGTAGGGTAAATAATATTTTTTACTCATACGTGGTGGAGTCTTGGATTATTGACTTCTTTTGCAAACCAGTAGCCCAGATTTCTTTAGATATGTTATAAACTCAAGGCAATGAAGCTGCTGGGCCTCCTCCCCATTATATTTAAATTCCAAAACAAAGGGTATTCATGGCGTATGAGTAATATTTTTAAATCCTCTACATTAGGGTCCTTGTACATTTTTTTTGTTTTTAAATTAGTTTTGCTTATAACTTAAAAAAGTTATTAGTAAAGTTTACCAGTTTCCCAATCAATACATTGTATTCCTTAAAATACCCAATTCCAGCCGTAAACTGGTCCACCCCATCGCTCCGCCGTGGGACCAAGTTAAGTGTCAAAGTTAAGTACCCGTGGCTTATAATTAACGACCAATGGTTATGGCTTAGACATGGGCCCTTGACTAAATATTGTCACGTCCATAGGCGGTCGAAAGGGTGTCCCTCGATGTGCCAAATATGAGTGGCCAAAAAATTCAGTGTACTATGTATATAAGCCCAGTGGCTGCCAGTGACTGACAACATTCTAAGACAACTCAACATTAGCTCAACATGGCCTACAAGTTCACCTGCTCCGTGCTCCTGATCGCTGCCCTAGCCGCTGTTTCCCTGGCGGAACCGGCCCGATTCCGCAGTCGATCCTCTCGCTTCCAATTTGCTCGTCAGGAGCAAGCTCCTGTGGATGCAGCTGCACCGGCCGATCCTGCCGCGGACATAGCGCCAACTCCGGCCTCGGCTCCATATCCGCCAGCAGGAGTTACGCCTGAGGTGCCCTTTGACCTGCCCACGGAGACGGAGGCTCAGCCGGATCTGACCTACGGACCTCCAGCGGAGCCGGACAATACCTACGGACCTCCTCCTGCCGAACCAGACAACACCTATGGCCCACCGGCTGATTCTGCTGCGGTGGACCAAGCTCCTGTTGAGGATAATCCCGCCGCGGAGCCCATTCCGGCCAGTCTGATCCAGCCTCGTAACGGACGCCTACGCAGTCGTCGCCCCGTTCCGGAGAAGCTCCGTTCTGCCCAAATTATTCGCTCTAGGCCGGTGCTGGTCTATACCATTTAAGATGGGCTTATTTTAAGGCTTTAAAGGCGATTAGGAGTTCTTATGAAGCGAATTGAATCGAACCCTTAAAATACCTCAATTTTCTTGTTGCTAAATAAATAACACCTTTATTGTTGAATATTTTAAATGAAAGATTGAAATTTTATTGTATTTAGTATTTCCGAATACCTCTACACAACTCTCTTTATTTTAAACCAAAACGTCAGCATAGAGATCGTCGTTGGACTACTGGTTCGGCGGGTACTCGAACTCGAACGAACAACTTGCACTAAGATTTTGTGCCAGTCATTTATTTTCCTTGGATAAAAGCCAGGCAGCATGAATCCGATGCTGAACAAATACACCTTTGTTGCACTTAGAGAATCTCATTCAGTTTAGGTCTCTGATTGTTTTCTCTTGTTATCCTATATACCCATGATGTCTAGGCTTTAGATCAAAATATCGTTGGCCTTCTTTTTTCTGTTTGCATGGTACACGAAATGGGAACCAATAGTCATTTGTTATATAAATTATTGGATAAGTTAAAGGGCGTAATTCCAAAATGTTTTTTAATTTAATATGTGTCTTTTGTTTTGAATCTGTTTTGAATCTTTTGAATTATTTCCAAAAATAAAACGGTTTTTTTTAAATGTAATTGTCTATAAAACATAATAGTTCAAAGTTAATAGTTCAATTATTCACCTGGGAATTCTCAGATATAAAATTCAAGCGCTTGACAAATTAATATTTTCGGGGACCTTGAGACAAACTACTCGTATATGAATATGTATGCCCATGGCTGAGTCTGGCACTGGGACGTGCCCATTCATCGTCATTCTCAGTGGACATTTGCATCGCCTATTTTACTTCTCGTGAATTCAAAATTCATCAAACGACAAAATTATGAACAGCCAAGAACCCGAAATCGAAAACCCAAAGCAAACAAAATCAAATGTGCAGAGCGACCCCAAAGCCCGAAGCGTTCAGAGTGTTAATGAATGGATCCCATGGGGTATCCGAGGAAAGGGAAGGGGAAGCCTATGCGAATTGATAGCATTGGCTTTATAATTTCAAAAAAGGGTCACGTATGGGGTATTAAGCTGAAGCCGCGCATCGCTGCCGATCAGCGCAACATAATCAAAGCATTACCGGGAACGGGAGCCTGAAAACTGAAAGTGACGAGCATAAATTATAACAGAACTCGAACCGGCAGCTGAGGACTATAAATAAGCCGGATCGGATTGGGAAATCAGAACAGAAGCCCTTCAGCCGTCAAAATGATCAAAGCCAGCTCTGCAACCGCTCTTATTCTTGTCCTGGGCCTGGTGGCTCTCAGCACGGGGGAGCCGCTGCGCCTTGCCCGCCAGGTGGAAGCCCCAGCCAGTCCGGCACCCACTGGTTACCCAGAGGCAGGCGTCACGCCTAGCGTTCCCTTTGATTTGCCCAGCTCTACGGCCAAGCCAGAGAACACTTACCTGCCGCCAGACAATACCTACGGACCCCCGGATAACACTTATGGACCACCGGACAATACCTATGGCCCACCGGACAACACCTACGGACCACCAGAGGCCGATTTCGTGCCTGCTCCAGAGCCCGAGCCAGAGGCACAGCCCGAGAATCCCATCGAGACCGATGACATCCCGGCAGCTGAGGATGAGCCTTTGGATGGGGGGGCCAAGCTGCAACCTTCTGATGAGGACGCAGAGGAGGATGAACCGCAGCTGGAGGTGACTGAGGATGGCACTGTCATTGTCCTGGCCACCAGTCTTGACCGGCCACAGCCCCCAGCTGGCCAATCAGCCCGCCTCTATCAGCGTTTCCCCCAAGGCCGTCGTCGTCAGCTGCCCGTTCCCCAGCGGCTGATCCTGCGTCGCAGTTGGTAGACTCCAAGGAATCTTTTTAATTAGAATATAAAGTAATTAAAGGCGAATGTTAAATCAGCACAAGGAATTTGCTGGAAATTAAAAACAAACTTTGTCTTATCCCTAATTTTAGCCTTAACAAATTTCCCAATTAATTATAGCACATTGAGTGTTTATAAAATTTGTGCCACCGAAATATACAAACCTTTTCATAACTTCTATGAGTTACACCTGTTTTAGTCATCATTGCAATGGGCACGTAACTTTCGGGCCCGCCGTATAAGTCATCGGCCTCGTGGGCACTTTGGGCCCATTTATTGGGCAGTCTCCAAGGCCATCTTCAGTGGGTATTTATAGGCGCCATTGGGCCACGACATGCAGCAGTTCACGCTGGGACAGCAAAATGTTTGGTTATCTAACTGGTTCTCTGGTCATCCTCGCCTTTTGCGGGATTACTTGCCCGAAAGGAAGTGAAGGTGCGCAATTCAGATTCCCGGGAGACGCGAGGGCTAGATCCCTGCCGCTGATCCTGCAGAGACAGGAGCAGGCGCCCTATCCGCCAGCTGGTCTGGTGCCCGACCCACCATTCGAGCTGCCCACAGAGGAGGCCGCGGAGTTTCCGCAACCAGAGGAGACATATGGACCACCAGCGGACACCTATGGACCCCCGGCAGTCGTAGAGGAGCCCGCTGAGGTGTATGGACCTCCGGACCAGGTTTATGGACCTCCTGATCAGACCTATGGTCCGCCAGATCAGACATATGGGCCTCCCGATCAGCCTGCCAACGATGACAATGCCAACGGCCAGCCCCAGAGCGCAGCTATCATTGATTTGGCCAGTCTGCCGCTGCCTCCTCAGGCTCAGTATGTATTGCCGCTGCTTAGTCGCTTGACTGCCTTCCGGCCACAGCGTCCAGTTCTTCAGACACCTCAGCGTCGTCCCGCCAAGCTCACTGCTCGTCCTCAGCCCAAACCAGCCAAGATTGTAAACGCAATTAACAAGGGAAATGCCGTCTTCCAAGCGACGTCGCTGGGCTTGCCCTTTGTGGAGCGCCGCATTCCCTTCCGCCCTCAGCCGTCTCGCCTGGTAGTAAATGCTCCTCTGCGTAGGCGCCCAGCCAGGCACTAGACCACTCATCATTCAACGCTCTGACTCGGCGCAGAGTGACCCAATGTTACAAATACACTGTAAATAAAGTTTGTTGTTTATGTCTAATTTGCGAACAGATATAAGTAGATGGGGAAAATTCAGAAGGCCAGCCGCTTCATCAGCAGGTACATGTGCTGATCCACCTCGAACCCATGCAGGTTATTGGCGTCTCCTTGGAGTCGCATAAGCAGGCCGCCGAAGGAGACGTAGGCGGAGAGCCGGGACGCCTCGTTGTGCGCCTCGTCGCCCTCGATCCGGTAGATCTTGCCGTACATCACATACTCGAAGCTGTCCGCCCGCGTGCCCTCGTGCTCCATGGGATTGTACTCGCCACTGTCTGGACAGCCGTCCTCGCGCAGCGTCGTGGCCAGCACCAGGCGGAACTTATCGCCCAGTTCCATGGGATACAGCCATGAGTTGATGTCCAGGATGAGGTCCATCTTGAACGATTCGGATTCGCAGTGCAGGCGGGACACTCGGTCGAACTTCTTGCCCTCCGGGTCCATGTCCTTTACGTTGAATATATCCTCGAAGAGTACGCCAGCCATGTTAGCTACATCGAGTAATATTTGATTGTTACTTCGGGATGCAGTCAGCGGAGCGCCAGATTTTCATTACTTACCTTGTGTCGGGTTTGGGCTTTATATGTATTAAGGCCGGTCTGTGTTGAGGTAGTACGGTCTTCCGTGTCACAGAGACCTTATTTTTAAGTTCTTTTAAGTGTAAAATATAGAAAAATTTGTTGTTAACTGCTGTTTTTCATTTGTTTTTTTTTTCCGCGTGTTTTTAATAGGGTTGTTGATAATATATCAAGATATCGATATATCGATATTTTTCTAGAGATGATATA